>ML794532.1:427477-474436 GCA_009831015.1 Picea engelmannii
GTGCTCTATCTCTTTTAAAATCTGCGTCCAATGCTTCTTGAAGTAGTTAGGGTTTTGGTCTTTCCAAGAACTTCCACTCAATTTTATTCTTAGAGTAACCAATTTAATTAATGTTTTATTGAACTCTCATTAATGATTTTATGTCATTAAAATGTGTGCCTTGAAGTGGGCCCCATTTCATCTTTAATAAAGGACATTTAATAAACTTTTATTTTCCAATTTTTAAACTGGATGCCTTTCAAAAAGTGGACTATGTTTTAAATTTTTGAGCATGATATTTGATTTATCATCCATATGAACCATCATAGAAGTAATATTCATCATTCCAAATTTCCAACAAGTCCTCTTGAAAAAACAAATTCATTCTGTATCTCAAGTTATATCCTTGGAAAGTTGAGGTTCCAAGCAGATTTGCCAGCAGGTCATGCAAACATAGTTGATTGTTATTTTAATTTCTATGAAAATTATGGCCAAATTCATCCCTCAAAACCTATTCCATCATCTTCTGCATCAAATTATCTTTTCAAGGAGGTATAGTTTTCCACGAACAGAGGTCGGGAACTCAATATATGAGCTCGATAAGTCGGAGACTCGGCCACCATCCATCAAATTCATGGATCATTCTCATCCATTGATTTTAATTCCTCCTATTTAAATCAAATCCCACATGAATTTTGGAGATAAAGAGTTTAGTATTTATAATGATTATTCATCCTTTGCATCCATGTGTGAAATAAAGGAATTATGAAATACTTGGTGAATTTCTCGTGTATTAGGAAATTACATGACTTAGTAATAAATTTGATGGTCCACTTTCTCAATCATTGCCAAGTCAACATCCATGTCATCACCTACTCAACACTTATTCATTTCCCAGACAACACCTAATCAACATGCATGTCATCTTCATATGTCTCACTGTCATAAGTTGTCATAGGATCACATGTGTCATGCTGTCACATGTTGCCATGTGTCATAGTGTCATTAGTTGCCACATGTCATAGTTGGATAGGGTGCCAATGAAAGGAAACAAAACTTAGTAAATATGTTAAGGGGGGGAATGGGAGGACAGGAAGAGAGAGGGGTATGGTGGTTCGATGGAGATTCGTTGGGGTAGAGGAGAAAGGCAGGGGCATCCAAACCCACAGAGGAGTGATGACGTAGGAGAGAGGAGCGGATGTAGAGGAGGTCAAAAGGATGGAAGGATAAGGAGGGTGCATCTGAACCCACAGAGAAGAGAGGTAGTATAGAGAGGGGGAAGGGAAAATGAAAAAAACACTAAGTAAAGTGGATCAGTAGGACATGTGAGGGGTGGACGGAAGTGAGGGGGAAGGGGATAAGCAAAAAAAATTATAAGTGTGGTAGAGTAAAAGAGAGGAGGGAGAGTATAAGAGAGGAGAGTTCTTGAAATAGAATAAGTATAGAGAATAAGAGAGGAGATTTAAGATAGTATAAGAGAGGAGGAAGAGTATTTGAGGGGAGATTTCTTGAAATAAACTAAGTATCATATAAGAGAGTATAAGAGTTAAGACAGTGTAAGAGAGGCGAGTCTTGAAATAGAAAATAGACTAAGTATAGTACTAAGTATAAGAGAGAATAATCTTATGAGATGAGGAGAGTACTTAGTCAAAAATTCAGAAATGGAGAGGAAAAAGGAACACACCACTTATAAAAATTATTCTTGCAATTTTGCAATCTCTTTGTCAAACTTCTGGATAAAATTGTGATTGTCTTGGGCATACAGACTCATATTTTGATTATGAAAAATGCATTATTAAGATGAAATGAAGGGCTACACCATGAGCTAATGAGAATGCACAAATTCCTTCTTCTAATTATAATTTTTTTTCAATTCCAAAGAGAGGAAAATTTAGGTGACCAAATTTTTAATAAACACCTCCATAGTAGTAATATCCTCTTCTTGCCTCATAAAATTGAATCATTTTAATATTTGGAATTAATAATAATCTTTCTTGGTAAGGAGAAATTCATACTTTGGTGAAAGATATCAAATGTAATTTCTGACATTGAAATGTTTGGTGTTTTCAAATGTACAAGGGACGTATTCATGGCATTGACTCTAGAAGGTTTGAGTGTTTGTGGAATGTTTCACGTGAATGAATTGAAAATTTGTTTTTGTTGTGCATTTCCATTAACATGTGTTGTTAGATTAGCGGAAAAAAATAATTGTTTCACTAGATGAAAGGGAAAATTTAAATGTGTCAATTGGATCAGAGAATTTTGTTGCAAAGTATTCACTTGATTATCAATTTTCATGACCTTGCTTGTTTTTCTTTCCAAAATGCGAACTTTTCCTTGGGAATCTTTCTATTGGGCCTTATTTCGAATGGTTAACCTATCTCACCCAACTTTATGCCCTGATTTTTCACTGAAAATGATTTTTCTAAGGATGTTCATGATTTATACCGTGTTGTTGGGATTACAAAATTATCTTTCAAGTTGATTCTTCTTTCAATGGATGACATATTTTTCTTTTGATTTTTATTTCAGTGTAGTTTATTTACTTAATTTATTCTTATCTGTACATAATTTTACTTCCTTCTTTTCTTAATTTTTAAATCATGGTAGTGGTGTTATTCTCTTATCCCATCAGGCATGAATAATAAAATCATTGGAATGATTAGAATTGATAATGAAAAGGGAAACAAATGCATTTGTGAAAATATCAATGCAATTTATGAGTATGAAAATCCTGTATTTTCAAAATCTTATTTCACTAAGACCTTATTTTTGGCAGTAAACTTAAAGGGCGTGAATTTTTGAATTATGATCTGAATCTTAGGGGGGAATATAGTCTAAGTTCAGATGTAAAAAGCCATAAATCCATATAAGTTTCAAAGGGAGCATGATGAACATGTAATAAATGGAGTTAGTTGTTCAAAGTTGACTTCTTCAATAAGACACCTTATAAAAAGGAAATAGGAAGAGAGTTTAGATCGGGAAGAAGAGGTCCCAAAATTGGCCTCATTGTATGTAATGGTTATTCTTAATGGAATCCTTCTTCTCCAACTCTTTATCTCTTTCTCATATTTTTGTGGTGTATTCAGCTCATGGGTTTTCATTAATGTTATTATTATTAATTTCATGGAAAATTTGTATTTTTTCTCTCCTCCTCTCTTGTCATCAAGCCTTCTACATCTCAACCCTTAAGATCTGGATCAATGGTATCAAAGAAAGGTTAGTGCTCCATGGGAACAAGGGTTTGAAGCATGTTTTGGGTTCAAATATTTGTAGCAAGAACCATCCTCCTTTTGGTACTCTTGGAATCCATTTGTTGGGCCATACATTGTAAGCATTACAGTTGGTCCACATGCACTACAGGGTTTGTCTGCCCTAGGATCTTCACTCACCATTGCAGGAGAATTCATACATGGATTTATTACATCCATTGATCTGCATCATTTGCAGGGTTTCTATGTTGTCCCCGGAGGTTTTGTGACCTCTACAATATTCCATACTTCTCTACAAACCCTTGGCATTCTTTGTACAACCACCATAGAAGCATAATCTTGGATGGAATGCAAGACAATCCTATTCTACAAAATTTACAGAGATGTTTTGACCTCCAAACAATGTTTTAGAGGCTCTATCATACCTCATCGAAAAAAAAAATTGTCAGCTCAAATGGGTATTTCACGTAATTTCATTTTGTTTCCTGGTTTGAGAGATCTCACTCATTGAATAGTTGCATGTCTTTGTTTCAAGACGACCATGCATACTTGGAACTTCAGAAAGATTTTTCTCACTCCGCGGGACACCTCAGAAAAAATTCCATAGATCATCGAAAAAAATTTCCCATCATCTCAAATGGGTGTTTCACAGAATTTCGTTTCGTTTCTTAGTTTGAGAGATATCACTCATTGAGGATCTGGATATCTTTGTCCGAAGACAACCACGGGTACCTGACACTTCATCAAGAATTTTCTCACTCCATGGGTCACCTCAGAACAAATTCCATATACTAATGGGAAATATCTCTTCAGTAGCTCAAATGGGTCTTTGACGAAATTGGATTTCATCACTTGTAGCAGAAGTTTTGAATAAAATTGCAAACGGATGTTCATAACCCCCAAAGTCACGATTTTTCCATATTATTTTTCTAATTTGGGGATTTTATTAAAATTTCTTTATTTTTCTACCCATTTATAATGCCATTTTCAACCAGGTTATGGGTCAACCACAAACCCACGGTTATGGGTCAACCACACAAAACCCTTCTCTATGTTGGCCATTGGCACATTGTAATCATACTGGTACAATAATGGGGTTTCTCTTTTTGGTATGGATGAAATGATGGGGACGATCATTTTCTAAGGGGGGAGGATTGATTTGAATCCTAGGGGAGCATATAGTCTAAGTTCGGATATAAAAATCCATAAATCCATATAAGTGTAAAAGGGAGCATGATGAAAATATAATAAATGGAGTTAGTTGTTCAAAGTTTACTTCTTCAAGAAGACACCTTATAAAAAAGGCAATAGGAAGAGAGTTTAGATTGGGAAGGAGAGGTCCCAAAATTGGCCTCATTGCATGTAATGGTTATTCTTAATGGAATCCTTCTTCTCCAACTCTTTCACTCTTTTTCATATTTTTGTGGTCTATTCAACTCATGGATTTTCATCAATGTTCTTGTGATTAATTTCATGGCAGATTTTTATGTTTTCTCTCCTCCTCTCTCAGCATCAAGCCTTTTAGATCTCATCCCTCAAGATATGGAAAAAAAATCATTCAATTGTTTTATCCTTGAGCATTTCAAAAATTCGAATTGTTGTCACCATGAAAGGTTCAAATTTATTGGAATAAGAAGTTTGATTTTATATTAGTTTGCTTGATCATTGTTCCTCGTAATCTTGTTGATTTTGATTTCGAGATTATGTACTTGGTCCTACAAATCATTCTTGTTGGGTTTTAGTTTGCGTGGAAAGTTTATCTAGTGAAACTTGTTCCCTTATTTTAATTTCTGGAGTTGTATTGTAAATGCTTTTGTACATATTATTGATTCTCTACCGCTTTCCTAGATTTATCCCTTCTTGCTATGTTCTTTGCTTATTTTTCAGTTTGATTTTATTTTACTTGAATAACTGACATTTTCATGTTGTTTGGATTTATTTTAGTTGGTTTTATTTTCTTTTCTTTTTCATGATTTGGTTTTAGTTTCAGTAATAGATTTCCAATTGTACATATTGCCTTCATATTTTAATTTGAATGTTGATATTCCCTGAGATGATTTGACTCCTTCATCTGGCGTGAGGATTAATATTTAAGTTTGAGTGCAGGGTAGGTCCAAATCTAGTCATACACTAAAGAAATTCTTACAACTCTTAGAATTCATAGGCTTCTCTATCTCAAAAAAAAAAACCTTCATGAAGTTCTTAGTTGTGGATAATGATTGATAGTTTTGGTGGAACATGTGAGCTTACTAACCATACCATGATAATCCATAAGTAGAGGAAAGTGTCTGTATGTTGTTTTGTTTAAGCTCCATCCATCTCACATTAATAAGTTGGAGACTACTATGGTGGTTCTTGGGGAGACAAGTGGGTTAAACTTAAATACATAGCATCTACTTAGAAAATTAAAGAAACTCTTGTATCACCCCGCAACCTTCACACCCTAATTGCATATGCAATACTTATACAAAAAATATAAAAGGGTGAGAATAATGTAAAAAATAAAGGAAGTTGAAATCATTGTAAATAATGTAGGAAGTACAAGTAAACTCGTCAGCGCTATGGATCCTCGCTGGCAGCAAGGATATGTTTGTATGGTACTGAGGCAACTTCATCGAGGCTATGGATGTTTTCTTGCAACGAAACAATTTCGGGAAAAGAGAGATGAGGAACAGAGTTATGTAGATGTATACTAGTTATAAAAAGTGAAAAAACATGATTGAACCAAATCTAATCAAGAGTTTGTAATGAGTTAAATAAATTACCTTGCTAATTGGCTCTTTGAAAAGGGTATGTTAGATAGAAAGTACTTGAAATCTTGGGTTATATATTTTAAAAATTTGGCATCATTGTGGTACACCTAAACGTTGGAAAGTTTCTTTCAAATTATGAGCTTATCCTTAACATTCAGATCAGAAGTAAAGGCCCTAGAGTTCTATTGATGAATATAAGTAGTTCTTCTAGTGTGTTGTTATTTGTTATGGCCACAACAAACCCCCTTTTATTTTTCTTATCAAAGAAAAATGAAAGGCCCCCCTGTTGAGGGACCAAATTCGCCCGACAAAAACAAGGGGTACTCCCCAGTATAAGGTCCCAATTACCTAATTAGACTATACACTGTTTGGTTTAGGAGTCCCATACGAAATTTGGCCCGACTGCCATTATTGCTAACTTTGATTTTGTTACCGATTAAGGTCTAGTTGTTGAGGAAAAGATATGAAATGATCTTACTCAAGCATTTTCAGATTCTTCTTGGCTAGAGAAAAATAGACGAGAATATCACCCTATGTTTATAACCATCAAAATTAATATCCTAACTCACAAGTATTGATTACAAGTGCTTAGGTAGTCTTTTTATGAATAAAAGCTTGCTGAAAAACTCAATGTTTATACGATTTTTTGAATATAATGGTTGCTTAAATAAATGTAGAGACAGAAGTAAAAACACCAAGTCGATAATCAAGACAGATGAGACATAAAGCAATCCTTTATTTCATTCCAATTCATCAAAGAGTCTTTCTCTTTACAAAATTTCGTGAAGAAGATTTGGAACAAAGTCAAACTTAGACATCCCCGATGAAACATACAAAAGGACCTCTGACAGAAAATCAAAAACTGAAATCTAAAAGTTGGATCAGCTTGCCACAGATTGTTTCCCACTCAACTCTGCACAATAGCCTTTTTCATGCATGAAAAACAGACAAATCTATACAGACTATGAAAGATAGATCAACACCTCTGAAAAACAAGTGTCTGAAAGGTGTAATTCAACCCCGAATCTTGTTGTCTACAATAAGACCTTGTTAACATAAAAAAGAACTAGGCCTTGAATAAATTAAGGAATGAATGAAAACTGAACTATCTCAACACAAAATCAAAGAGCAAACCTTAGTGTGCTTCTCCTTCTATCCCCCCTTGTTCCTCCCTTTCATTTTTCCTTTAGGAAAATTAGAATTGGTTGAAGTAGTTGAACTAACTCATTAGTTAAGTTAACTAAAAAATCAACCAACTTTTTAGTTAGGGGGAAAAGTAATAAATCATAATAAGGGTTTTAAATAAATAATAACTAGTAGGTGGGACCCCTTGTGACTCCCATTTATCTCTTAACAATCATAACATAACTAGTTAATTAAAAAAGAACATCTCTCCTTGTGACTCCATCATCACATGCATGTTTGAAAAACTATCTCATTGATATTTGACATTATTTTAAAAAATACATTACTCATATATCCCAAAAAAACATGTTGTCCAAAACTCTTGAAGTCATCTGTCATCAACAATAAATAAAATAAAACTCAAAATCCATATTTTCCACTCTGAGATGCAATATTTCCCTTGTTGTTGTTGTCACCTTTTGATCTCTCTAAATTTGCCTTTGGTTGTGTTGATCCTTTAGGCATAATCTCGATGATCACATGAGAACAATCATCCCTCAAATGCATCAGGGAGGACACAGATTTATCAGAGCCATTAGAGGGTGAGGAAGGGGCAGGACTGGCTTTTCCTTTGTCAGGGGCATGGTGGGCTCCAATTTTCAACCTTTTCCTAGAATGGGAGGATTGAACTGGTGAGTGGACAAGGGCAACTTGGACAATCTAATTGTTAGGAAGGGGAGCAGGTAAAGACAAATTGGTCCAGTCATGATGTTGGGATAATACTAGGTGGACAATAACTTGCCATCTGTCATTTTCGGGAACCTCAAGTTGCAATGAGACATAAGGGAGCACGAGAATACCATGGGCTTGTGGATCTTGGAAGCGAGGCATTTCAGGCCTTAGTTGGACCACTCCTTGCCCAATCCAATTGAAAAACCCAACTTGAAATAGCTTGCCTAACTCTTGTGAGTCATCATCAAAGTGTATGGATAATCTTGGCATTCTTGGGCCTCTGTTCCAATTACCTTTCCCTCAGTTGCCTCTGCCATGGCTACCTCATATGAAAAAATCTCATTCTTGTATGCACGATTGATTAGAAAAAAAATTTATTTAACAACCATACATGACAACTCCTTTTAAAAATATGAAATAAATGTTGGCTCAACAACATATCAGACTCATGCAATCCAATCCATACAAATTGTTTAATCATTGTCAATGAGTAGGGGGTGAAAAACGGTTATGGGATAAGCAAGGGGTTTGTATTGAGGGAAAAAGAATGTTATAATGAGGGGGAAAATGAATCATGGTTACTGCCCACAGACAACAAACAATCAATTGTAATATAAACCAAAGAACATGTCACTAAAATGCATAATTCTCTTAACTATAATTAAATTTTAGGAACAGGGAGTGAAAAATGAATATGGAAAGGTGAGGGGATTGTAATTAGCAAAAAGTGAAATAATGGTAGGGAGGAGAGTGGATACTATTCATAAAATTAATTAAGTAATCCATAAAACCATTTTATATCAAACGCAAAAGATCCCACACCAACCAAATAATCATTGTGATCAATTAAACAACTACTGTGCATAAATCAATCAATTTTGTGTAATAACTTGATCGTTGTTTGCAATTAAATCCTTAACACAGTGTCATCAGAACATGACAATATGTCTTCAAAAACAACTTGTAGAAGAGAGTTATGTTTCTTCTCATTTGTCCCATTTAATATTTAAAACAATTTCCAAATGAACACACAGTCATGTGTTTCCACTCTGTTCAACATCAAAACATCAACCATTGTTCATGAATTATTTCCTCAATCAAGCATAGACACAAAAACCGTGCTCGATTCCATTCCTCTAAACAATTTAATAATCAAATTGCAATGCAATCATATTGTAAAAACGACCTGTGCCCATGTATGATGGTGTAACCAATGATATCCATAACCATATGCATTGGACAACCAAGTCACGACTATCACGATTTTAAAATTGCAATACTCCCGATTGACAATTAAAACACACAACAACAACAACCATCAATTCAACTTATTACAATATAAGAGACATCGACTAGGTGTCCAATCCCATTTCTCAAATCAACCAATTTAAACCATGTAGAATCAAATGTTATAATAACAATGTAGTGACTAGATGTTGATAATCAAAACCATCGTCGATGATACTCCACCAACCCAAAACAATCAACAATATACCGACTAGATCCATTTATTAAAAATGAGTTTGGAATAATCAAAAAGGGTTGTGAGTGATCAAGTGTTCGCTCTATGGACCAACACAGGGAGAATGGAGTTGACCTTCAACAAAAAGTGAGAGACTCTCGAGACAATACAGTGAACCCACAGGCCATATCACCAATAGCTTTGTAGACAAGGTGACAATCAACAGGATAGGAGAGACTATGAACAGAGGAACAAAGGCTTCTTCTAATAACACTAAGAACACACAGGGCATAACCCTCGTGGTTTTCCCAATCAACCCGTGCAATGTTGATATAAAAATAAAGCCAGGAAATAGCAATCAACCCTAAAGAAAGCATCTTGATAGCCACCCAACCAATTTGCAGAAACCACCTTTATATGCAAACCCACGATTGGGAGAAAATGATAGCAATGACCCGTGGTGGATCCAAAATCAAATGCTGCAACCAAATACGACGAAACAAGTTTTCAAGAACTGTGTGGAAATAGACAAAAAGTTTGGACCATATGAAACCCTCCAAGCAAAACCAATAAGTATGATAGAGATCCCTCATGGCTTCTAGCACTTAGAATAATTAATGAAATTGTGACGTCAACCATTGTTACAATGAAAAACACACAAATAATCCATTCCAGATAACATCACAAGTTTACATGGTTTCCAGTCTCAAGAAAGCATAGACCCATACCTCACCAAGACAATATCTATTTCATAACTAGAGTGGGTTCATGGATGGTGAAAAAGACATACCTGTAACTAAGAAGCCTTAAAAAAATGAGCTTAGTTGAGTAGTTCTTCCCTCGCCTGAAAGTCGAAGCATAACCACAGCGAAACACAATTGAACAATATCCAAGCTAGGGTGATGGCTAGTGGGAGAGGTATGGAGTGATGTGCAGTAAATGCACATTGCCTCCATCCTCCACTCGTTCAATTCCTTAGTACACGCCATCCAACCCTTCATTAATTCATTTAGTTAATCTATGCATCGATCTTAACATCCATCACTTGTCAAATGCACCACCCTATATCACATTAACCATTGCCAACCACACCATGACGCATATCACATGTGTCTCCATATAACTCAATAAATTGTGTAGCACTAACCCTGTTAGCTAGGACTAACAACAATCCTTAAATTTTAATGCATGTAGTGTAGCATAGTTTAATTTCTTCCTTAGCTTTTTTCCATATGGCTCTTTTCACTTGCTCTTATTTCATATTACTAACATGTGTCTTGTGCAAGTGCAACATGTAACAGATCATAGCGCTAAATAGCAAAGTGATAATAGTGGATACAGGCCATTCACGCAATATGGAATTTAGAGCTTAGAGAAATTAGAACAACACATAATACACATTTTCCATCTGTTATTATGTCGCAAATAAAACCAAGAAATCAACAATCATGTAGAAACCTGCAAGAAGTGTCGAACAATAGCATAAACATCAAATAAGAACTAGATCTGATCTCCCAATCTACAAGGGGATCCCACCTACTAGTATTATATATATCATTAGCTTATAATAATAGGCCTTAGCAACACTTTGCGGGTAAAATCCTCGTTGAAATTTTTATTGTCAACATCAGTGTACCGATGCGAGGATGGATGCAATGCATAGATGTAGATGAAGACCATGTATGTAAAGACAACTAACCTATCACTAATCTATGCTAACCTATCCTAGATAGGAGCAAGGCTAAAGTAACCGGTGAGTTATAATGCAGCCAAACCTTAAAACAACTTTAACATAGTTAGTTGTATAAAAAGATAAAGATTGGAAGCAATAGCATATATAAGTATATAATCAGATTAGTCCATATTAAAATAACATATATTGTAACAACTCACAAAACTCAAGCCATGGAAATATTCAAAGAACTACCAATACTACAAAAAAATGATTAAGATTTGCATAAGAATTAGTCTACAACAAACAAAGCATTCTTACAATCCATATAAACAACAAACATCTTCACATGAAGTAGTTCAAATATTCGATCAGTTTCTACATAGGATTTGTTCTAAAAATACTAGCTCTGAGGGATTCTCAATATTCATTAACACTGTATAAGTTCTTGAAATAGTTCTTGGGTCTATACAATGCTTGAAAATCCAAAAGTCTAAAAGTCCTTATTTTGAGAGTCTCTAGTCTCTTTTATACAAATAATAGTAACTCTTATTTTCCTTTTTGCCTTCTTTTTGAAGAGGCAGTTACAAACTATTCACATTCCCTTCGCTCATGACAAGTGACACAAAAGGACAAAACTTGAGGTGGTTAGGAAAAAGATGAAAGGGGAAACAATGGTTTGTCCTTTTCCTATGGTATTTTACTTTGGAGATAAGTCATCCAAACTTCCAACTGGTTATACAGTGATTCTATCCTCATGTAAGATAGTTTCTCCAACATTTCTTCGATCATGGCCACGCTATCATCCAAGGCACTCATATCCTTTGAGACGAAAGTTGATGTTTCAACTATTTGTCTCTTTCTACTTGTACTTTCCTGAATTGCATTCACTAATTCCTTGGTGAATAAATTCTTCCCAAGTTCGTCTAACATTGGGAGTCGACCATGCCTTATCAACCCTTGAGAAAATTTGTGAGTTCTAGAGAAAATACCCATTGCTTTGGTCACTTCTTTGTCTATTCTGCCCTACCTGCTGGCAATGATATAGCGCATACATATTTCTCTTCCTTGTTGATTTTGAGGGTTTGTATAATTCTGGAGGCACATCAGGATTTTCTGTTATTCAAGTATCAATGTCTTATATACCTTCCCAAATAGTGTTGTATTGTATCAGTTGCATCTGTATCTTGTTGTTTTGTTCAATAAATGTTGCAACTACATTTTGGAAGAGATGCAGGTTGGCGTACACATCGGTGATTGCACCTTCCATCTCATTTCTCACTTTTCCCGCACAGGATTTAAAACTGAGAAGACTTCTCTCATTTATCCTTACTTTCTGGAGCTTCTCTTCTAACTCTTTGATCTGCATTTCCTTCTCCTCTTTCTATTGGCACAACCTTTTTATATTATCTAAAATTGCATCCATGAATGTGAATCCTTCCCTAGTTGTTTCCACGGGGTGCTCCTTGACATCTCCTGTAACGGGCGCCTGGGTTACTACTGATAGAGGAGCTCCCTCTGTTGTTGGATCTTTCTTAACCCTTTCTTGTATGATCCGAAAATTTTTGTATCGTACGTGAAACGACATATGTCCACTATTTTAGTCAACCAAAAAGGTTCCCAAGGCCCGAGACCTAACACACTACTTGTTGTTTATGTTTATGCACATGCGGTAGATGTTCCAAGGACATCCAAATCCGTTGGGTGTGTGTCTACTTCTCTATCCTATGCATACTTCTTCTTCCTTTCTTCTTCAACACCTTTATTTGTTGCTTCCTTTTCTTCCAATTATGTCGTTATTCTTGATGTTTCAACTAACTTATTTTTCTTTTCGGCAACATCTTTTTCTTTGGCTTCCACTTTTTCTCTTGCTTCACTTTCTTCCATAGCCTTTAGTTTGTCAGCTTCCAACTTTTTCTTCATCATTTTTATTCTTCAAAAGTTTCTCTTAGTCCCTCCTCTTTTTTTTCGGTTGGTACTTCTTCTTCTTCTTCTGTAGAACTTGAATGGGTCGAGAGGGATATGGGCGAAGTATTGTCATCTTCATCTCTTTGTGCATATTTACTGGCCGCTTCTCTTTCATCTTCTTCATCCGCAATCCTTCCTCTTGGTTGACCTTGCCTATTAAAAATAACCTCATCATAGGTTCTAGAATTCCAATGCACTCCTTCTTCCCAGAAATCAATGGTGTATTCATAAGGGAGTCTCATGTTATGAAGATGATCTTTGAAAATGTTCTTGGGATTGTTTCTCCTGAATATTTCCTCTCCAAAATGGTAGGAGATGTTATAACCCTAAATTTCACCAGACATGCTTACCTAGCATCAGGCCATCTCACTAGCCTTCTTTTCCAAGCCACTACTGAACAACTCTTCTTAAAAACACCCTTTTTAAAGGCACACATGCCCTGCTCCACTATTGCAGGTGTGTACACGCTAGCTGACCCACTACATCCTGTGTGTACCTACAAAAGAACGAAAAATGGAAAGTTGCAGATGGAACACACAGTTTTGGGTAAGTTAACTAAACCGTTCAACTGCCCATAGCCAGTCACTCGACCAAATACCTAGCCCTTTCTAGCCTATAAAAGAAAGGGTAGGGGTCCCATTTGGAAGGAGCAAAATCATAGCAAAGAAACTATACCCGATTTTTCATTCCCCTTGCCCAAAATTTTTGAAACTATTGTGTGAAGAGAAGCATATACAGAAGAAGTTGGAGCACAGTTGAAGAGGAGACCAGGACCAAATTCGAGGAGCAGTGGTCGATCTCACCATTGTAAGGTTTCTCTTGTGAGATTAATAAAAGAAGTACTTTTCCCGTCCCGCCATATGAGATTGTCAATATTTAAATTTTATTATATTTTGGTAGAATCTCTAACCCATTAGTTTAAGATTATATGCATGTGGAGTTCTTTGTTTTTCTTTTATGAATGCAGGTCAGCATTGGGAGGAGAGTTGCAATCAAGGAGAGACAAAGCATTAAAGGGATCGACATCAAACACAGAAGCTAAGCTATAGTAACTGGATCTCTTTAACCTTGTATTTGCATATGAATAATGGGGTTTATGATTGGGATATTGGTAAAAATTAGGAGACTTTAGGTCATTTTTGCATGCATGATAAAACCCTTAATGCTAGTCCGTAGGAGGGATTTCCCACCCACAACAGGAGAGAAAGATGTCTAATTCTATTTGGGCCTGTTTGGTGTTTTCAAAGAAGTAGTTTCCAATGTAAAGAGGCCAGATGGATTTCTTTGATGTATACAAAATTCCTTTGACCCCATGCATGATTTTTTGATATGCTACTTCCTCGAGCGCAAGTTTATCTAGGATGGACCTAGGAAGTAAGTGAGGTGGCTTCATTGCACCATATATCCTGATATATGTACCATGCTCCATTAGATACCAATGCCCAATATTCCTTATAACTTTTATGGCCTTGTTGGTCATACATGGTGGGGAGGTACAAAAAATGAACTCATACAATGATGCAACAAAGTGTTCACAGATCCTTTGATAATATGTTCGGTATTTGTGCTCCCAGAGTACTTTGTAGTAAGTATGGATAGCAACATCAGTGTGAAACCAACTCGATCCCATGTTCGGGTATTTGTGAGCTATGCACATTATGTCTAAAATAGATGAAGCCATATGAAAACTCGGGAAGTCACTCGGTTGTGCTTGTGTAATATCTGAAATTGCACTTTTAAGATTCCCAGACAATATGTCTCCCCAATTGAATGAGGCGGCTACATCTACACATAAATAAATTAATGGCAGATATGAAGAAGGAAATTTAGTTGTGTCGAGTTCCCCATATAACCTGCACAACATGGCTACCATATACGGGTATGGTCTTCTTAGATTGGTACTGGTATATTGACCTTTGACCTGATATTTGAATTTATTATCTGCTTTATATTAGGTGGGGAACAAATCCTTTGGAGTGAGCTCCAACACACTAAGGAGCTCACCATCTAACTTTTTGTTTTTGTCCTCTAGGTGATAACATTTGGCTAAATCATCAGGCCTGAATGAAGCTATCAACTCCTTCCTTGATTTAAAGATATACCCGCTATCTACATCTAAATTCTTCAAAATCCATGAGATAGAGTCTGCACAAGGGAATATTGTTGGATGTGTTGCTACCTCGAAATTCCTGATTTTTTAATGTTTTTAAATGTCTGGAGTTTACCTGGGTCTTCTGCTTTTGTAGAAAAAATTGATTTTTGAACATATAATAGATTTATCCCCATTTCAAAGTCTCTCCATATTTGTCCAGAATTCCCGATGCATCATCGTAAACAATCCTTAAACTTTCTGTATCTATTGTCTGTTGAGAGATGTCAGATGGTTCAGCTCCCCCTAGCTTCATCATTGCTTTCTTTCATGTTGACATGTTTGAACCTGCATACAATGATTAATTTGTAGCACATCATTAGAAATAATTCATAAAGAACTATTCAAGACATGTTGTTCTTTGTATATAGCAATCAATTGCCTACTGAGATTGTGAAAGATGAAAAATTATTTGAGAAAATGAACAATTTTAAATACAAGTCGGAGAACTTAATAGTAACTCCTCCGAGCAGATCGAAGGATTTATAGTAATTCCTCCGAGCAACTCGAAGGAGTTAATATTAACTCCTTCGAGCAGCGCTAAGAAGAGTCTTTATTAGTCTTGGAGGGTGTTCAGATGTTTTAAAAAGAATTCCTTCGATCTGCTCAGAGGAGTTACTAGTAACTCCTTTGAGTAGATCGGAGGATTTTGTTAGGGTCCTAACCTGCACATAGGTAGAACAATATATTTGGATGTAATAAAGGTCAATATTAATAAGGCCTTTCAATAAAATAGAATAAGGCGGATGTAAGAAGACCTAATAGAAGCTTCCACTTCTAGAAGGATCTTCCTCTAGATGCTTCTTTTAATAGACATATTTAGTATAAATAGGAGTCGAGGGTATGAGAACCCTAGCTTGGATAATCTTGTAATAGAGTGTTGCTCAACTGGAGGTTGCCCCCTCGAAGAGTCCTGTGAACATTGATTTCAAAATCAAAGTGTTATTTCTGTTGTTGTTCTTATATCATTTTAGTGCTATTGTGGTGATTGTTCTGGTTATATTGTTGTTATCCTACCATTACTAGAATTTTATTTCTGTTTTGCATACTTTTTATATCTGGTATATTACAAGTGGTATCAGAGCACTTTCCTCGGCAGAAAGTGTGGGTTAAATTTTTTTCAGGGTAGAGACATATTTCGACATCTTTAAGCCACAGAGATATGTCATTACGCACATAAACCCACGGTTGAGGGATTCATACACGCAGGAAATACAAGTGGTTCTTAAGCGCACATCTGTTGGCCACCCTTGTAACCCTTGTTGGTACCCCTTCGAGTGGTAGCGTGTCAGAAAACACCTGTGTATGGATTAGCCTAGATTACCTGAATCCCTCTTTAGATAAACCGATTGGTCACCTGACTACTATAGTGTCACCGAGAACAACACTCAGGAAGATACTCTCTAGTACCTAGGTAGTCGGGTAGTACGGCTAAGGGTACGGTCTATCCTCCTTAGTTAGTGCCCTGAGATATTGGGCCGAGTACTACTGTTGGACCCCACACGTATATCAAAGAGCTATAACACAGGGCAAACCCTTGTCTGTAAAACCCTTGAATACCTAACCCTTGGGGACAGAAACATAAACAAATTAAAACATCCAAGATCTATTGTTGTGCAACTGTGTTCGCGTTGTCAAATCACTACACATTTCTTCCTGGTTAAGCATTTTGGCATTTCTTCACCATTATTTGAGACCTATTCCATTGGATTCATCTCTTTTCCCTTATCACATTCATCCATATCATTTTTTCGACAAAATTTTTGACCTCGCCTGCCCCTTTTCAGTTCCCCCAAATTCCTCATGGCCCATACCCATAGACAAGACTTGGAAGCTCGATTCAACAGCTTGCAATATGGTCTCATCAAGCCCCAACAAGAAGTGAAACAACTCAATGCCAATGTTTTCGTCATCAATACAACCATGCAATCCTCAATGGAGGAAATCAAATAAGACCTCACCACCCAGCTGGAATCTGTCTTTTTGGCACTCTGCACCAAACTGCATATCCCTACAGATAACCCTTCCTCTTCCTCACCTTCACATACTGAAGGTGACCATTCCTCTCATTCCCATAACTTTTAGAACCATCACTTTCAACGTGACATACGCCTTCCATGGGTGGAGGTGACGAAATTTGATGGCTCGGACCCGACTGGTTGGGTAACCCAAATGGAACATTATTTCTCTTTATACGACATTACAGATGACTTGGCCAAACTCCGATATGGTGTTCTCCATCTAGATCAAGAACGTTGGCAATGGTGGCAATGGAGAAAAACTTCTTGTCAAGGGTATATTGCTTGGACACACTTTGTGGGAGAGCTTTATGAACGCTTTGACACTAACACTGACAATTTGGTCCATTTGACAAAGTTGAAACAATAACAATGGAAGACTTTATAGTTTCCTTTGAGCGCCTAGCTTTTAGAACAGAGTGCATGTCTGATGCCTTTTTCCAGGAGTGTTTTATCAACAACCTCAAGGATGAGATTTGGGCCCATGTCCTCATGGCTCGGCCTCAGAGTTGGGTGGAGGTTACTAAAAGAGCTAAAGAAGAACAACAAGTTGTATCTTCTCAAAATTGAAAACCCTCCTTTATCCCTCGCCCTAAACTAGTAAATCCCACTACTCCCTCTGCTCCACTAAAGATCCAAAAATTGACCAGGGTTGAAATGGTTGAACGCCAACTCAAAGGCCTTTTTTATAACTGTGATGACAAAAATTTCCCAGGCCACAAGTGTAAAGAACAAAATATTTTTATGGTCATTTCTGAGGATATTTTGGAAGAGGATGTAGAAACCCCCCTTGTGTCTGAGTCACCTGAATCCACTGACATAACCCCTCCCTCAGACCCTCCCGAAGTAGAACCGGTCATTTCCCTCAATTCTCTCACTGGCTTCTTCACTCCCCAAACCCTCAAGTTAATTGGTTACATCAAGCATTAGAAGGTCATCATTCTGGTTGATAGTGGCAGCACCCGTAATTTTATTCATCACCACATTTCCCAAGAAACTCATTGCTACATCCATGCCGTCAATAATTTCCAAATCATGATTGCCAATGGTGGTTCCATGAAATTTGGAGGGCGTTGTGAAAATGTGCGTCTACAAATTGGTGACTACCACCTGAAATCCCATATGTTTGTTATCGACATGGGAGGTTGTGACATTATGTTGGGTGCAGACTAGCTAAGGACTTTGGGTCCCATTCTCATGGATTTTAAAGACTTAATCATGAAATTCGACCAGGAGGGCCACCGATATAAGTTCCAAGGCATCACTGTCAGGTCACCTGAGATCATTAGTTCCCATCGCATGGAAAAGCTACTCAAAAAAGGTCATTCTGGTGTTATCACCCAACTCCATGCCATACAAGCAACAGAGATACCCTCGGTCTCACAATACTTCCAAGCCATCCTTTCTAAACATCAATTGTTCTTTTCCACTCCCCAAGGACTCCCTCCTTCCCATCGTTTTCATGACCATTCCATTCCCCTTGTACTTGGAAGCCTTCCTCCCAATATCCGTCCATATCATCACCCCTTTTCCCAAAAAAATGAAATTGAGAAAATGGTCCAAGAACTCCTTAATGCAGATGTTATCCACCCTAGTACGAGCCCCTACTCTTCTCCTATGGTCATGGTCCTAAAGAAAGAAGGTTCTTGGTGAATTTGTCATGACTTCTGTTCCCTCAACAAAATTACCATCAAAGACAAATTCTCCATTCCTGTCATTGATGACCTCTTGGATGAATTGAGTGGCACCCAATTCTTCACTAAACTTGATCTTCGTCCAGGATACCACCAGATACGTATGAAAGAGTCAGACATTCCCAAGACTTCCTTTAGAACTCATGAGGGCCACTATGAGTTTTTGGTCATGCCCTTTGGCTTGTGTAATGCCCCCTCCACCTTCCAAAGCTTCATGAATCATGTATTTCATCCTTTTCTCCACCATTTTGTCTTAGTTTTCTTTGATGATATCCTCATCTATAGAAAAACCTGGATAGACCATCTTGCTCATGTGGATCGAGTTCTCCATCTACTCTCTCAGCGCCAGCTTTTCTTGAAACAATCTAAATGTTCTTTTGGTTCTTCAGAAGTAGAATACTTGGGTCATCTGGTTGGAAAGGCTGGAGTCAGGGTGGATCCTAAAAATATTGAAGCTATGAAAGACTGGCCTCACCCAAAGACTCTTAATAGATTGCGTGGATTTCTAGGATTAACGGGGTATTATCGCAAGTTTGTTAAGAATTATGGGAAGATTGCAGTACCTCTCACTGCTCTCCTAAAAAAGAACTCTTTCACTTGGACTCCAACTGCTTCTCAATCTTTTCAAACATTGAAAATGGCCATGTGCACCACTCCAGTCCTTGCCCTTCCCGATTTCACAAAGACCTTTGTGTTGGAATGTGATGCCTCAGTGAAAGGAATTGGTGTTTTCCTTATGCAAGAGGGTTGACCTTTGGCCTTTACCAGTAAGAAACTATATAAATAAATCTGGACAAATCCATCTATGAAAAGGAAATGTTGGCTATTCTGCATGTTGTTGATCTGTGGCACCCTTATCTATTGGGGCAACGTTTCCAAATTAAGACAGACCATCAAAGCCTCAAGTATTTTCTGGAACAACGCATTTCCTCCCCATAACAACAAAAATGGGTGACTAATCTCTTTGGATATGATTATGAGATCATTTACAAGAAAGGCAAAGACAATATGGTTGCGGATGCACTTTCCCGAAAATATGAAGATGAAGGATCCATTTTTTCTCTTTCATTCATTGTACCAGATTGGCTCCAAGCCGTTCGCCAGGAATGGCTACAAGATCCCAAAAGTTCGCATTTGATCCAACAATTGCATTCCAATGCTCCAACTTCCCCAGGGTACTCTTGGCTCCATGATGAACTTCTATACAAAGGTCATTTGTATTTAAGTAAACAATCAAAGCTTAAATCCATGGTACTTTCTGAGCTTCATGCTACACCCATAGCAGGGCACGCTGGGTTCACCAAAACCTATGATAGGGTCAAACGTTCCTTTTTCTAGGATGGTATGAAACAAGACATTCATCATTTTTTCATTGAATGTGATGTGTATCAACACAACAAGGGAGAAACAGTCAAATATCTGGGCACACTACAACATATTGGAGAAGTCAATAGTAAATTCTCTGATATGTTTTAGAGAGTTACTGAAACAATTTCCGGGAAAAAAATTTGTGAATATGCATCATGGTAGGGAACCAATCGATTATATTAGAGGCACAAGTTATGGGATTAGGTTCTATTTAGGTCGAGATTCCACGCCTTAGATGAAAAACATGAGGGGGTTTTGCAATAGTCGAACTCGAAGATAGGGTTTTTGCGAATGGTCGATTACAAAGGGAATTCACTTGTTTTAATCTGTAGCCATTAAAGGGGTCAATTCATTGATAAGGGCATAGAGTTTGAAAATTGGTGAAGCGATGGAGGGAAACAATCCAAGGTAATAGAGGCGGATTAGGGTTGAAATTGTGCAAGAGAAAAGAGGGGAAAATAACCTAACCCTAATTTTTAAGCAAAGTGAAAATAAGGGGGGAACAGACTTATTAGTTGATTGCTACCACGTGTAGAGGGATGAGACAACAAATTTTCTCTAATGATGTTTATCCCAGCTCTCCGGTGTCAAGTCAAGAGACATTGGTATAGTGATAATATCCCCAACCCTGTTTCAATTTATATCGATTAAATTTAATTGAGTGGCATTAAATGTGGTATGTGCACTCAAAGGCTTTCTTAACAACTCCTCCAAGTAGCTCGGAGGCTCTTAAAACAACTTTTCCGAAACTTACTTTTCTTTATCAGAGCGATTGGAAAGAAATATTTTGAGTATATCGAAAGAGTTGAAGGTAACTCCTCTGAGCAGTTTGGAAGAGTTGAAGGGAACTCTTCCGAGTAGCTCGAAAGAGTTGAAGGGAACTCCTCCGAGTAGTTCGGAAGAGTTGAAGGGAAATCCTCCGAGCAGTTTAGAAGAGTTGAAGGGAACTCCTTTGAGTAGTTCAGAAGAGTTGAAGGGAACTCCTCCGAGTAGCTTAGAAGATTTGAAGGGAACTCCTCCGAGAAGCTCAGAAGAGTTGAAAGGAACTTTGCCGAAAATTTCTTAAAACTTCCACTTTGAATAATTTATCAATTTTTTCAAGCGAATCATGAGTTACTAAGAGAAGATTTTGTTTGATCAAAAGGACTTATGAGAATTTTCTTTAGGTTTCAAAAATAAGGAGGCTCCATTTTAGGAAAGTGTCCAAATAAGAGGTAAAATGGAGGGGTTGTAGTTCTAGTCACAAACAATGGCGACACACTGGGTGAAGCCTTGGATATTTGTAAAATGAGTCCATTCTTAATTTTGTTAGGAAGGAAACTCCATCACAAAAATATGTCCCATGACTTTCATATTGAAAAGATATAGGTGATTCAATGAGTGTTGAGACTCGTTAAAATTTAACAGGTTGCTTTCAAACTTATATCAGACATTATACTGAATGGCTGAAGGGAAAATGTAGGAGGTAAAGTAGGAACAGAACATCAAGAATGTTGAGAATACAAGTGTGATGCATTTCTCTGGTGTTGCTCTGCTTCCAGTGAGCATCCATAGCCCCGACGAAGTCACCCCGGTGTCACAAGACTTGCTCCACTACCAGCGAGCATCCATGTCCCATGTGATATGAAAATCCTTTCCCCAAGCCTAAACCTTTTATAATATTTTATTCTCTTTTGTTTAGAGATATAGGTGGATGGGGGAATTCCAGCTAACCTTTAAAGGCACTAGGGATGACTCATGTGATGGTGAGATCTGTTAAATTAATTATAGATAAGAAAACTTTCTGAGTTGTAATTCCTAACCTACTACAGACATCTCATCTAGACCATTTCATTTAGCTATTATAACATAGCAATTTGTTGTTTAATGTAGTCTCTTAGCTCTTTGATTTCCCAGTGTCTTTTCATATTGACAAGCTACGTTCCTCTACCAGATCTTAACTCATGATAGTGCAAAAAGGGTTCGCATGTCTGGGAGAGGAGTAGAATGGACATCCTATTACATATATGTTTAGGCCCTTTGCACCAAATGTGCTACTTTTGAGCATGTGACTCGTTTCAAGTTGTAAGAACTCCAAAATCAGAAGGGCATCCAACAAGATGGACAAGGTAAAACCAATAATAAAATAGATCAAGAAAAATCAAACTAACTAAGGAAACAAAAGTCAAAAGCAAAAAACTAGAAATAGGTTTTATTTATGTACAAGTGACCAGTAGCCTTAAGGGATAACTGATATAATGTTTTACGACTTAGCCATTTATAGGGAGAGAGTCAATTTCTCCCTGAAGGTTTTGTAATTGAAAAGTTCCTTGGCCAATATTTTCTTTGATAAGGTAATGGCCCAGCCAAAGTTGTTGAAATTTTGTATGTTTCCCTTTATCTTCATGTGGTTTATCCCATTTCACGATTAGATCCCCAACTTGGAATTCTTTCTCACTCACAGATTTCTTATTGAACCAACGTTTTACTTTTTGCTGGTGAGATTAAAACTTGGTTTTAGTCTTGTCACATATTTCTTCAAGGTTCATCAAGGTATTTATATGACTTTGGATAACTGGGCATTCTCTGCCTCAGGTTTGTTGTGTAAGTTGGAGAGAGGGCAGGTAAATGTTTGAGGGTAACACAACTTCTTTCCCATACACAAGAAAATAGGGTGATGTTCTGATGGAGGATTTTGGGGTGACATGATCTGCCCAAAGAGAATTTTGTAATGCATTGTGCCAATTTCTCTGGTGATCGACCACAGTTCTCTTTACGATACAAATTATTCTTGTTCGTGGATTCTTCTAGGTCATTTCATTGGGAGAAATAGTTAGTTGAATACTTTAAAATAATCCCCTTTTCCAGTGCATACTCAGATAATTTGAAAGATTAAAAGTAAGCAACATTATAAAATACTAAAGAGTTAGGAATACCAAACCTCGTGATAATGTGTTGCTCAAGAAAATTAATAACTACCTCTTTATTCACTTTAACTAAAAGAATTGTTTTAATCCAATGTGTGAAATAATCAGTCGTGGTTAGAATATAAATGCATTGTTTGGATGAATAAGGATTTATCTCACCAATAATATCTAATCCCCACTGCTCAAATGGCTCTTCCACTACTACCAGTTGGAGAGGAAAAGAGGCATTTTGTTCTCTCCCTACTGCTTTTTGACATGATTCCTAGCTTCTTGAGTATGTGTGAGCATCCTTGAAGAGGGTGGGCCAGTAGTATCCCACTCTTATCACTTTATGAGTTGTTTTGTCTCCTGAGAAATGACCACCGGTTGGTCTATCATGCATATATTTTAGCACCTTATCAGCTTCTTTTTTTTTTAGACATCTGAGCAACACTCCATCGTAATTCTTTCTGAAAAAGATTCCATGTAATAATTGATACTCTAAAGATTTTTAGCTGCAATGCTCTTTTCTGCTTAGCATTGAGATGATCTGGAGTGGTTCCATGATGTAAATAATACTTAATATCATTGTAACATGATCCTTCAACGGCTGGAACATATGGAACTTGTTGTGTATACATGATCTGTTCATCTTTCCAACCATCCGCTTCTTGTTCTTCAACATCAACTCCTTGGGTTACTAATTTACACAATCCTTGACCCTTTACGATGTTGGCTTGTTTAAATTCTAGGTCATACTCTTACAGAGTCGTCATCCAATTTCCTTGTCTTTCACCCAATTCCTTTTGAACAAACAAGGATCTCACTTCAGGGTGTGGGACGATGACTTTAGTACTATTTTTTAGCATATACGGTATGAACTTCTTGATTGATTTATGGACGGAAAATGATTTCTTTTCCACCAGAGGATAATTCATTTCATCACCGTGTAATCTAACTCAGTTCTCATAAAATAAAAAGGGTATTCGTCTCCGTGTTCATCCTTTTGTGTGAGTATTGTTGCTAGTGAATGCACAGATGCAAATGTATATAGCAGGAAATCTTTTGAAAAATCAGGACTCCCAAGAGATGGTGCATTGGCTATAGGGATTTTAATATTTTCAAATGCTTCCTTTTCCATAGGTGTCCATTTGAATTGTACATATTTTTTAATCATATTTTGTAAAGGTTTTACAATCTCAACAAAGTCTGGAACGAATATTCTGACGAAAATGATTCTGTCGAAAAAAATTTGCATGGACCTCTTGCTGTGTGATGGAGCAATTTGTAAAATGGCTTTGGTTCTCTCTGGATCCACCGAAATTCATTCTTTTGAGACAACGTGTCCCAATAAAATTCCTTTTGAAACGATGAATACCATTTTCTTGGGAATAAGAGAAATTATGTATTTTCTGCAATGCTCGAAAATCTGCTTGAGATGTTTTGGGTGGTCTTCTCTTTCTTTTGAATAAACTGTAACATCATCAAGGTAAACCACCATGCTTTGATCTATTAATCATTTGAAATCAATGTCCATTTCTCTTTGAAAGGTGGCTCCTGCATTCATAAGACCAAAAGGCATTCTTCTATAAGCATAAGTTTCCCATTTAGTTCAAAAAGTGGTCTTTAATCGGTCTGGTTTTGCCACAAGAACCTGGTTGTATCTCGAAAATATGTCTAGTAAGGAGAATAGTTGAGATCCAGAGACAAGTTGCAGGATTTTTTCCATTGGGGGAACTAGATAGTTATATTTGTCAGAAGCGTGATTTAGATTTCTGAAATATGTATAGATTCTTATTTCTCTCGACTTTTTCCTCACGATCACCATATTAGATACCCAAGTTGAATGTCTTACTTTAAAAATTATTCGGGCATCTAACAACTTCTTGAGTTCCTTTTGTATAATAGGTTCGAGAGTAAGATGAATCTTCCTGAGATTTTGCTGAAACGACTTGATTCCTTCTTTGATGGGAATCACATGTTGTATTATTCATTTATCATAAGTATTCAAGTCATCATATGTCCAAGAAAAAACATCTCGATACTTCTTGAATAATTTTGTGAACATATGTTTTTCTGAATCTGAACAGCTGATGCCTAGGTTGACATACTTAGGTTGTTCAGATGTTCCCAAATTGACCAAGAAATGCATCATTGTGGAGATATTGGTATTTGTATTAGCTGGCCTCATGAACTTAGATTGTAAATCAAATAAATTTTCAAGACTCAAAACATTCTTTGGAACACAATTTGTCTTGATCTTATCAGTTTCTTCTCAATAAGCTTGCATCTCTTGTTGTTGAATTTCATCATAGATCACTGAGTTTTGGAATGTGTATGAACTAGTAAGGAAGCTGACAATCTTAGAATCATATTCAAACACTCTCCAACGTGTGGCGTTGTCAGGTATGGATGGCCTAAACATTAGTTCAACCAAAAAACCATCGTCAAGAGGCATAAACCTAAATGTTGCATTGGCCAAAATATCAGCATCTACATTTTGGTCACGAGGTATAGAATTAATATTAAATGCATCAAATGAGTAAAGAAGATTCCATAGCTCTTGTTTATATTCTTTCATATGTGGAGACAACCAATGAATAGTATTTCTTACCTGTCGAATAATAATCTTCGAGTCACCAAACAAGTTCAGATGTTTTACCTCGAGTTCAGTGGCCTTCTTGAGACCTTGCACTAAGGATTCATATTCAAAAGTATTTTTGGTGAATTCAAACTCTAATCGACATGATATGAGCATTTTTCCTTGACTGGGGTCGATCAGTACACATCTTATGACGGCTCCATCCTGATTTTTAGAACTGTCAAAGAACATGGTCCATATGTCCAGGACGTTAGTTTTGTTAGTCAAACTAAATCCTAAGTTAGTAAGTACGAGACATGCACCATTATTTTCTCGTGGGAGGAGGCATGATTGTAGTTCATATGGTATCTCATAATTCTAAGCTTGGTAACAACCATAATCAGTGTCAAAAAAATAATTTCCTAGGATGGAATGAGTAAAGCTAATGGGTTCGTTTTTACCTTCTAATTATGTCACTGTCTGCTTCATGTGTGCTTCACTATTAACCCGGATTTGATTTTCTTTACCTTTATAGGGAAACCATAGATGAGACCAATCAATAGTGAAATAACCTTGGATCTTGGTCGACCACTCTCTGCTTAGGAGCAAACCATAAATTTTTGGGATGTCTACCACAACTATGTCTATAGTCTGATGAACTCTTGGATTAGATGACAGTCTAATTAATACATCCTTGAGTTCCCCTTTCACTTTAACATTTGTTTTGTCTAACTGGATAATCTTGGTTTTTTTTATTTTTGGGACATCATTTTTCTTTTGGAAAACAAAAAAAGTCATGTTGTTGGAAGAGGCACCAGAATCTGCTAAATACTTATGAACATTGAAATTGAAAATTTCATAAGTAAGCAGAAAAGGTGGTATATGTGTCTAACATACCCATGGTGGGGCGTAAAAATTTTGTTCTTCTTAAGAGAATCAATACCCTCATACGGGGTCTCTATTCCATTCTGCTCTTCCATATCTTTCCATCCACGGTATCCATGATCTGAACCGAACTCAGAGCTGGCAGATATCCTCTCCCAAGTTCCTCGGGTTCTTCCACCCCTCTCTACTTTCATATGACCATGGCATATGACCAGACGCCAAAACAACAAGCGCCAAGACAACCACCTCGCAAATATTCCGTAGTGGAAAATCTCTAAACTTCACAATCTGACGCCACGTATCCTCAAGGATTTTCGATGGCCCTGATTCACTCCGGGACATTGGCGTTCGGGAGTCCCAGATGCTCACACAACCTTTTCTCCCGAAGTACTCTGTACCCGTAGTTCTAGATCAAGTGCCACACATCCATTTTAAATCAATGGCTCAAGTTATTTTTGAGACTTTGACATTTGGGAGCTTCGGACGTTGTTGCAACTTTTATTCCCAGAACGTTTTCTTCTAGAGTTAAGGATCATGTGCCATGTGTCTTTCCCGATCAACAGTCCTGGTTTACTTCAGGAATTCGGCGTTCAGGTGTTCCGAACATTCCAACAATATGTTCTTCCGAAGTAATTTCTTCGAGAGTCAAGGATCGTGCACCATGCGTCCTTCTTGTTTTACGGTGGGGATCCACTTTGGGTGACCCTCTACTCCATGTTTCTTTCTCCTCACTTCCTAAGTATGTGATATGTTAACATGTTTCTCTCGCAAATCGATGGCTATGAATCACTTTGGCTATTCAGGCTTCGAGAGTTTCGATCACTACAACGCCTTTCTCCTCCGAAGTACTATGTACCCAGAGTTATATATCGAGTGCCACGCGTCTTTCCCTATCAACGATTGTGATCTACTTTGGGACTTAGGAATTTGGGAGTCCTTGACTTGCGTGACCCCACTTTCCTCTTAAGTGGCTATATTACGAAGTGGAAGATCTATTGACACCTGTCCTTAGTTGTTGGACGACTCATATGAACTTTGACTCTCCAGCCTTCGAAAGTTTCGGTCCAACACATCCCCTTCTCCCTCGGAGTGAATTCACCTGAAGTCGACGATCTGTCGACATGGGTCTCCCATAGATTGACGACTATAAATCACTTCGGCTCTTTGAGATTCGGGAGGTTCAACCTCTCCACACTCATTTTCTCCCAGAGTAATTTCACCCAAAGTTGATGGATTTCTGCCATGTATCATCTCTCTTAGATCGACGGTACATACGAACTCCATCAATTCGCAAAGTTTCAAAGGAACTCACGGCTAACTGCCTCTTAATACCCTAGTCTGTGCCACTCTGAGTGGGACACCTGGCATCATCGTCACTCAACACATGGGTCCCCACATACTCTCAATGTAATACCCACATTCCTTCGATCGAACGGTCGAGAGGGGTCTTGAAGGATCCATAGATCCACGGTCCACATTACTTCGCTAATTTGTTCTTTGGGAGTTTTGGAATTACTAAGCCTCTATTCTCCCGAAGCGATCAATGCCGGATTGAATACCTCATGGATTTGATGGTCGAGATGGCTCTTGAGCATCCTAAAATCTAAGGCCCATATTAACTTTGGGACTTCGGGGATTTTACCTCCCTTATGAAGAACTCACTCAATTCGCCGAACTCGTGAAGTCTAAAGGACTCAAGGGGTTAACTCCCCACTCTTTCTCGCATCCAGTGGTCACAACAGACCTTGGCTCTTCCCGAACAGAACTCGTTTGTTCGTCTTCCAAACAAAGGAACCTTCCCTTTCGATACTTCAATCTCGCTATTCTTCCTGAGCTTTGTTAGATTTGAAAGGCTTAAGAGCTTTGTGCTCTTTCTCTTGAACTTAACACTTAGAATAATTATTCTGCACACCCTGTGCACTCATTCATCAACTCTATAAATTAAGAGGTTCTCGGTCTTTGCCTGCCTCACAGAGAGCCTGTGAATACATGCACTACCTCTCCCGAGCTTAACTGACTCCTTCCTCTAGGATACTCATAACGTCTGAGAGTGTCAACATGCACACGTGAAACTATGCCCAAGGTCGACGAACTCATAGTTCATTTATTTGAACTTGAGCCACCACAGGGCTCAAGCATTTACGTGTGAAACTCAGATAATTCCTTACTTGATTAGATACACAATCAGGAAAAATCAAAGGGATGTAGTATAACCATTAAGAAAATATGCACATCCTTGAGACATTCATAGGACATCCAACTACAATTCAATTACACAGGTTATGAGAATACTTATATATTATAGGTTGCATCCAACTAACTGACTGTGGGTGTGTGTGATGCATACCCCCACCTCAGCAGGGTCTGTTTGACCTCCCGGTCTTTTGGATCTTCCTATTTCTGAGCCGAAATGGATCCTCGGTCCCTACTAGAACTTTGGACACTTAATGACCACAAGTCCTTTTATATGCTCCGCCCGCGCGAACATGCAATAGGTGTGATCTCCCATTCCATGTGACCACTGGTGTGACCACAGACTTAACCCCAAAAGGCGCGTCGGGTTTCGCAATGTTGGGACTTTTGTTGCAAGGCACCTTGACTCTTCCGATAGCCGAAACCCAGAAATGGGATAATAGTTCCTAGCTCTTCCCCTAAGTCCTTCACTAATGTAACCCTCAGCTACGACTGGGGCCCAACCTTCGATCACTTCGGGACTTCGTGTGTCGGGAACTCGCGATGTAGACTTGCTCCCTTTTCCTAATATATAAACCCGCAAAATTCCTTGCCACAGATCAATGATCCTGATTCTCCCACGATCTGACGGTCCACATTGCATCAGGATTTCGCATATTGTGGATTTGTGAAGTGTCCCTCTCCCCTTATCCCGAAATGTGAAATCATGATGACTCCTTATGCCAGATTGACAGCCCTAATTTCCCATGATCCAATTCTCCAGATTCTTCCTTCTCCTATCAGGATTTCGTGACTTTCAATTCCCAAAAACAGCTTCCTCCACACTCCCGACTCCCGAAATACTAATATTTCGGAGTGTCCAATCAGTGGCTCATGCTCCTTGGTATCTAATGGTTTTTATCTCTCCTGAGCTTGCGAGTGTTGAAAGAAACTCGGCCTTATCCTTCCCACAGATCTACTAGATCTGACGGTCCACAGAAAATCATTGTTTCTCCTTCCGAGAACTTTAACTGCCCATTCAGGCTCTCAAAGAATCCTCAACAAATAACTTGGTGTCTTTCCTCCTAAGATTGGTTTCTGCGAGGTGACTTCAAACCTCGTCTATCCTTTGGAATTTCCAATTCTCTATCCCTCCTGAGGTTAATTCTTCACTGCAAACTCAAGGATTCTAAGGGATTCTTGCACGCACTCCTTGCAGCCCTCACGATAATATCTGATTATATGATATCTCCAACTTTGTGCACTCCTGGCGACATAAGTTCTTCAACCACTCACTTGGTTGGAAAATTCTAAGACTTCAACCTGGCCTGCACACACCTTGCATGACTCTGTGCTATATTTGCACTCATGTTGGTATAAGAACAAATCTATCTCTCCTGATCTTTTATGAGGTAAAAACCAGAATCTTGTCAACGCACTCCTTGCAGACCTTCTTTGCACTCCTTGCAGGAATTCTTAGGAAGAGAATCAATTGGAACTTATACTCTCCCTCTCACAGACTCCATACATTCAACATGAAATAATACACATAAAGCATTGAAACAAATGCATAACAGAGCATATAAGAAAACTGTAAACATACCATTCAATAGATGCAAACAGTAACCATAACAACACCATGAAATTGGATCAAAGCATTCTTATATTAATTCAAGTGCTTTTGTACATGGTTTCTATAGAAACAACTATCTTCTTATACAACTTCTACAATCTTTGTTAATTCAAGTGCTTTTGTACATGGTTTCTATAGAAACAACTATCTTCTTATACAACTTCTACAATATTTGTTATTCTCTATTCTCCTATGCTCTCTCTTTCTCTACAACTTCTACTCATACAATTGAGAATAATAATACAATCCCTACAAGGGAGATTTCTTGAGTTTTCCCTCCTACAAATCTAAGCTATCTTATCGAATTAAAGACTACAACTACTTTACATTTATTACATTAAATGCCTCCAACTGACAGATGAGAGCAACACTCAAGATCTGCATTACAATTCCAAAAACATTTAAGAAAAATTACATCCTCCCAGCTATTAGATTAATGTTTCATCTTTTAAATTTCAAAATGTCTTCAAAATGCGTGCTGGTGCATATCCATCTGTCCTCTGCTTGCGCTTGCCTATGATGCTCCTGCATCATACTCCTCTGGCTAACAAATTCATGGAATCATGTCCATGAACTCTTGCACCATCTGTCCATGTTTCTGGATATCTTCTTCACTTTCCCAACTGGCATCCTCAATCGGGTTTCCTTTCCACTTTACCAAATATTCAAAATATGTCTTCTTTTGGGTCTTCTTACTAACTCTCTGATCAATGATCTTTTCCATCTGCAGATTTTCAGCTACAAGCATCTGTTTGACCCACTGAACTTCTTTCTGATTCTATTATCCTCTCTCTTCATCTTCTTTGTAAGGGTACATATTTGCTACGTTGAATATGGGTGATATGCCCACATCATCTGGCAATTCTATCTCATAATAATTTGCCTCAAATTTTTGTAAAATCTTACACTGCCCTATATTTTTCATCTTCAGCTTGCTATGTGTTCCCCTTGGGAACCTTTCCTTCCTTAGATGTGCTAAAACTAAATCTCCCACTTTGAATTGAATCTCTCTTCTGTGATGATATTCTCTATGTTTGTATTCCGCGTTGGAACTCTGCAACCGCTCTTTGATCTTACTGTGGAGCTCCTACATTTTTGTTGCGAAATCTTCTGCTCCAGCACTTCTGAACTCAATCTGCTCCAAGTCTCTCAACTTAGATACTCCTCTTGGCTGCATTCCATACATTATATGGAATGGGGTTTGTCCTGTGCTCCGGTTAAGTGAGTCGTTATATGAAAATTCCGCTTGCGGCATAATCTGATCCCACTGACTATGATGTTAAACTACTAAACTCCTCAATAAGTCCCCCAAACTTCAATTTACTACCTCAGTCTGTCCATCTATCTGAGGGTGATATGCTAAGCTAAAAGATAAATTTGTTCCCATCATTTTCCATAGTGTCCTCCAAAAATGACCAACAAATTTGGTATCTCTGTCTGAAATAATACTCTTGGGTAAACCATGAAGTCGAACAACTTCTTTGAAAAACAAGTTTGTAATGTGTGTTACATCACTGGTTTTCTGACATGGAATAAAATGTGCCATTTTTGAGAATTTTTTGACTACCACGAATATGGAATCACAACCTCTCTGTGTCCTCGACAGTCCTAACACAAAATCCATGCTTACCGCATCACATGACCTCTCTGTTATTGGCAATGGTTGATACAACCCTGTATTCTGTCTTTTCCCCTTTGTGTGCTGGAAAATTATACATATCTTCACAAACTTCTTGACATCCGTCCTCATCCCTGGCCAATAATACAAACTGTTTTTATCATGGCCGAAATGTCCATCCAATCCCCCATTATGTTTTTCCTTCAAAGTGTTCTCTCTCATAGAACTCTTCGGAATACAAAATTGTTTTCCTTTGAATAACAATCCATCATGAATTAAAGATTCAATCCATTGGCTTCTTTCTCTCAGAACATGATTCTCACATGTTTCATAAGCGTCCTTGAAATCTGAATCATCACTTTACATTTCCTTAAGGCTATCAAAACCTAAGGTCTTCACTCGAAACTCCTGCAGAATCAAACATTTTATGCTCAATGCATCAACAACCTTGTTAGCATTTCCAAAAATGTGATTTATAACAAAAGTAAAGTTCTGCATAAATTCAACCCATTTTGCATGTCTTTGGTTGAATTTTTCCTATCTGGTTATAAACTGCAAGGCCTGGTTGTCGCTATACAAAACAAACTCTTTTGGAACTAGGTAGTGCCTCCATTTCTTCAATGCTTGTATGAATGCATAAAACTCTTTATCATATGAGGACTATTTCATCTTGGTCTTGTTCAGCTTCTCACTGAAGTATTCAACTGGTCTATTGTCTTGACTTAAGACTGCTCCAATCACAAATCCACTTGCGTCACATCTCACTTGAAATGTTTTAGTAAAATCTGGCAGAACCAGAACTAGCTGTCCAGTTATCTTCTCTTTTAACAACTTGAAACTTTTATCTGCTTCCTCTATCCAATGAAAAGATTTATGTCTCTTCTTAAATGTGTCCATCATTGGTGCACAAATTCCACTAAAATTCCTAATGAACTTCTTATAAAAACTGGATAATCCATGGAAGCTTCTAACTTCAAAGATATTCCTTGGCGACGACCACTCTTTGATTACTTTGACCTTTTCAGGATCCATCTTCAACTCATTCGATGATATCACGAAACCCAAATAAATAAGTTTCATCTTCATAAAGACAACTTCTTCATATTTATCAGCAGCTTCTCTTGCTACAACCTCTACATCACTAAAGCTAAATGTCTCCAATGTTCTTCCTCAGTCTTACTGAAGATCAATATATCATCAAGATATACAATTACAAACCTCCCAATGAAATCTTTCAATACTTCATTCATCAATCTCATAAAAGTAATTGGCACATTCATCAAACCAAATGGCATGACAAGCCATTCATATAGTCCTTCATTCATCTTGAATGTTGTCTTCCATTCATCACCTTCCCTCATTCTAATCTGATGATATCCACTTTTCAAAACAATTTTTGAAAAAAACTTTTCTCCACTCAAGCAATCCATCAATTCATCCATCCTAGGTAAAGGAAATCTATACCTGATGGTGATTTTGTTTATATCCCTCGAGTCTGTACACATCCTCCATCAACCGTACTTCTTCAGACTTAACATTGTTGACACAACACATGGACTCAATCTTTCTCTAATCAACCCTTTGTCCATCAAATCTTGGACTTGCTTCTTAACATCTTCATTCTGCTAGGGCGTCAATCTGTACGCTACTTTGTTTGATAAAATCACTCCTGGTATAAGGTCTATGTGATGGCTTATACTTATAATGGGTGGAAATGAACAAGGTAAATCATCCACCACCATATCAGCGAAATTCTCCAACAGTTCCTGAATCTCCTCAGGTAGATCATCTATTGAGGTACTAGTCAATATGACTCTAGGTTTTCTCACCACAACAAACTGCATTTATTCATCTTCCTTGAATTCATCTAGAATTTCCTTTCCACCCATGAGAAGTATAGTATTTCTTGCTTCTGCTTTCACCTTCTTGTCTTCAATTGGCAGCAACATATGCGTCCTACCATTCTTCTCCAAGGTATAGGTGTTCTTTCTTCCATCATGAATAACATTTATGTCATATTGCCACAGCCTCCCCAACAAAAAATGACAAAAATCCATGGGAATAACATCACATAAGATCTCATCTCTGTATCCCCCTATCTTAAATTCAACTAAACATTGTTTAGTGACTATTACCTGATGTCCTTTTTGCAACCACGAAACCTTGTATGGGCTTGGATGTGCAATTGTCTCCAATTCCATCTTTTCCACCATTTCTGTGGATACTAGATTATTCATGCTTCCACTGTCAAATATCACCTTGCATACCCTATCCTTGGTCTTGCAAGAAGTTCTAAATAAGTTGTTCCTCTGGAATGGATTCTCCATCTCTTTCTCTGGCTTCAAGAGAATTTTCCTCATCATTAAGGATATTCCACCTTCTGCATCTTCTGCTTCAACATTTCACCTTTGTGCTTCTAAAATGTGATATTTTCCTCCTCCATCCATTTTTCTTTTGGGACATTCAAAATATTTGTGTCTGATCTTTCCATAGACAAAACACTTTATTTCTCCTCCTCTACCTCTTCCTCTTTCTCTTGCTCGAGGAAAAGTGTTCCTATCAACATATTGTCCTCCTTGTGAGCTTCCTCCCCTTTCTGGGTGGTTATGAGGTTTCTTTTATTCATCCTTGGTCTTCTGTACTCAGTCCTGGGAAACTGATTTGCCTCTGCTCTGACTTCTACCTCTGCCCCTTTCACCTTGCTTTTGGGCCAATTTCACTTCTGCCTTTGAAGTAATATGATAAGCATATTCTACATTCATGATTGTACCATGCTAATCTCATCCTGAATCTCATATCTCGGGTCATTCATGTATCTGGAAATTTTTTCATCGTCACTCTCGCGATGACCAACTCTAATGTTTAACCTATAAAATTCCTTAGTGTATTCCTTCACTGTCATCCCTTTCTATCTCAAATTTTGCATTCTTCGAAAGAGAATGATTTGGTAATCTTCAGATATAAATTTGGCTTTCATCTTCACTACCATCCTATCCCAACTTTTAATTCTTTGTTTTCCTTTGCAACGCCTGTCAGCCTACAATTCATCCCACCACAGTGTTGCATGCCCTTTTAGTCTAGTGACTGTGTGTTTAACTTTCTTATCTTCTTCGATATCCTCATAGTCGAAATATTTATCTAGAGCTCTAAACCAATCTAGTAGCTCCTCAATGTCTAAGTTGCCTCCATACATCAGGATGTCCATTTTTTCTTTGGAACATATTCTTGAAACAACTTTAAATAGACATTCCTCTATAGCATCTTCGACTACAACTTCTTCTTTAGCTCCAGCCTCATTCTCACTTTCAGCCTCACTGATATCTCCAGTATCAGGTGTTCACCTCTATGTTGTCTCCATATCATCCAATCGAGCATGAATTTCTCTCATCTCCCTTTCCATGGCTGGATCGGGCATAGGTCTCTCTTGATGTCTCCTTGGTGACATTGCTTCAATCTATCCACGCAGAATTCAATCACAATTGTTCTATGTCTTCCCTCTATAGAAAAAAAAAATTGTATGCTCTGATACCACCTGACGCAGACCCCCACCTCAGGAGGGTCTGCTTGAACTCTCGGTCTTTTGGATCTTCCTATTTTCGAGCCGAAATGGTTCCTCGGTCCCTACTGGAACCTTCGACACTTAATGACCACGGGTCCTTTTATATGCTCTGCCTGCATGAACATGCACTAGGCGCGAGCTCCACTCCACATGACCATTGTTGTGACCATAGAATTAACCCCAAAAGGCATTCCAAGTTTCACGATGTTGGGATTTTCATTGCAAGGCACCCCGACTCTTCCGACTCCCGAAACCCCGAAATGGGCTAACAGTTCCTAGATCTTCCCCTAAGTCCTTCACTTATGTGACCCTCGACTGCGATCGTGGCCCAACCTTTGATCACGTTGGGACTCGTGTATCAGGAACTCACGATGTAGACTTGCTCCCTTTTCCTAATATCCGAACCCGCGAAATTCCTCACCACAAATCAACAGTCCTGATTCTCCCACGATCTGACGGTCCAGATCACGTCGAGATTTTGCATATTGGAGATTTGTGAAGTGGCCCTCTCCCCTTCTCCCAAAATGTGAAATTGTGATGATTGCTTATGCTAGATTGAAGCCCCTGATTTCCTGTGATCCAATGCTCCAGATTCTTCCTTCTCCTATCGAGATTTCGCAACTCGTGATTCCCGAAAATAGCTTCCTCCACACTCCCGACTCCCAAAATATCGATATTTCAAAGCACCCAGTCAGCGGCTCACGCTCCTTGGGATATAATGGTTGTTATCTCCCCTGATCTTGCGAGTGTTGAAATACACTCGGCCTTATCCTTCCCACAGATCTACTAGATCTAATGGTCCACAGAAAATTGGTGTTTCTCCTTCCAATAACTTCAACCGTCCATTCAGGCTCTCAAAGACTCCTCACCAAATAACTTGGCATCTTTCCTCCTGAGCTTGGTTTCTGCTAGGTGACTTTGACCCTCATCTATCCTCTAGAATTTCCAAGTCTCTATCCCTCCTGAGCTTGATTCTTCGCTGCAAACTCGAGGATTCTAAGGGATTCTTGCATGCACTCCTTGCGGCCCTCACGATAATCTATGATTATTTAATATCTCCAACTCTACTCACACCTGGCAACATAATTTCTTCAACCACTCACTTGGTTGGAAAATTATAAGACTTCAATCTGGCCTGCGCACACCTTGCACGACTATGCGCTACATTTTCACTTTTGTTGGTATAAGAACAACTCTATCTCTCCTGATCTTTTCTGAGGTAAAACCCAAAATCTTGTCAACGCTCTCCTTATGGACCTTCTCTGTACTCCTTGTAGGAATTCTCAGGAAGATAATCAATTGGAACTTATTCTCTTCCTCTCACAGAATTCATACATTCAACATGAAATCATACACATAAAGCATTGAAACAAATGCGTAACAAAGCATATAAGAAAACTGTAAACATACCATTCAATAGACACAAACAGTAACCATAACAACTCCATGAAATTGGATCAAAGCATTCTTATATTAATTCAATTTCTTTTGTACATGGTTTTTATAGAAACAACTATCTTCTTATACAACTTCTACGGTCTCTGTTCTTCTCTGTTCTCATATTCTCTTTCTTTATCTATGGCTTCTACTCATACAATTGATAATAATAATACAATCCCTACAAGGGATCTTTCTTGAGTTTTCCCTCCTACAACTCTAAGTTATCTTATCAAATTAAATACTACAACTACTTTACATTTACTACATTAAATGGCTCCAACCGACAGATGAGAGCAACTCTCAAGATCTGCATTACAATTCCCAAAACATTTAAGAACAATTACATCCTCCCAGCTAATACATTAATGTTTCATCTTTTAAATTTCAAAACGTCTTCAAAATGTGCGTTGGTGCATATCCAATTGTCCTCTACTTGCACTTCCTTGCGGTGCTCCTGCATTAGTGTGCCTTTCCACCCAACCATATGCTTATAGTAATTCATCCTTAGCACTCTGGCCAACCCCGTTCCAAGCCATGATATCACTAGGGAACTATGTCGTCTCTCAGAGACATTCTCTCTATCACAGTGTCCCTACGAGGTTTATCAGATGCTTCCTCAGCATCAAGCTCGTGTTTGGGTCCTTCAGGTCGTGTTCTCTGCACTTCCTTTTGGTTCGCATCTCCTTCCGATCTTGCTCTCTCATCTAGTGTTTCTTCTCTCTTTTTTCCCCTCTTACTTACCATCCCCATGTATGTATCTTACCTTCCTTCTTTAGGAAGTTTTTCGACCTATCATGTTCCTTCTGTCGGAAGGAATCTCGGGTCTACAGGTCTTTGTGGTACTTCAAGATGACAACCCATGTTTCCATTCATGGGGGTGGTTGATTATTCAACCAACAGTCCTTACCTTCATTAACTTATTCTTTCCTCTAGACATATCATGGCTCGTTCTTCAAGGTTTCACCCCCCAACAATCAGTTATGGGAAATTTAAAAATAATACATTTACACCGTTCACATGCCTTAGCATGGTAATCCTATTTTATGATTAATCACAAGTTGGGGGAAAAAGGGGTGTTATACTGTGATTTTGAAAAAGTGCCTATGTGAGCTGCATTTATAGCTTATGTTATTTCTATCTTGTGGATTTCTAGTGTATTGTTTCCAGAGGCTAAGCTTTCAGCAGCTGCAATAGTTTTTGTTTGAGTCTCTTGGGGTTTGAAAGAATCATCTGGAAGTTCACATTGTTGTGGAAGCGAGCAAATATCGAACATGGATATATTAGATTTAATTTTCTTCATGTCTTTGATTACATTATAATCTATGGCATGTTAATTCGAATAATTATTAACTTGCCCAGATTTACCTTGAATCACTTTTTCATTATTTTCAACAATGCTATATGTGCTTGGTTTATCTTTATTTGCTACAACATTCTTGCCAGTTTTATTATTAGTTTTTTCTAGAACTGTATTGCTTGGTTTTGGGAGGACAGGGGGAGGTGTTATTTTTCTGAGAGGCATGTTTTCTCCTTTGGGATACGGAGTGTTAAATGGTGGACCTTTGTTGCACAAATTATAACCTTTTGAGGAAACAACTTTTATAACTTTAGTATCTCCAGAAATGATTTCTTCAATTTTTCCATCATCATATTCCACACACGAGTCCCAGAAAGGCATATTTGATTCTGGGGTGCTTCATTAGTAGTATCAGAAGGAGTTGGTGCATGAATTTCATCATCTAAACTTTGTTGATATAGCAACTTATTTATTATCAATGACATAGAGTTGATCCATTGAGGACACGTTCGTTCAGGATGATTTTGTTAATGGTAAAAGAAAAAATTATCGTTACTAAAACTATCTAGATTGAAAGTTGCATGTGGGGGTTCTAGTGGTTGTGGTGGGTTGTTTGTTTTCTTGAAAATTGGCGGAAAGTTTAGGGTTTGGATGATCCTTCACCAACATTATTTTTTAAGTCCACTTCATTTGATAATTTCTTAACCATTTTAACCACATTATCAATGTCCCTGGATTCCTTGTCAGGTGGTTTAGTTAATAACAATGGATTCTTCCCATCCGACTTAGTTTTCTCATAACGGGGATGTTGGTCATATGATGACAATTCTCTTTCCACAGTTTCATCTTCATCAAAGTTTAATGTCAATGTGTTTATGTTAGATCGTTTTACAAACATCTTGATGGATGGCGTTAAGGCAGTTGTATAATATTCAATAGCTAAAGATTGATCGGGAGCTACCTCGTGGGGAAACTTAATCAAGAAATTTAGAAATCTTTAGTTAAAATCTTTTACTCTTTCCCTTTTTTCCATTATGATGGCTGCTATCTCATTATGTAGAGATGCAATTGTTTTTCTTTCTCCAAACTTCCTCATAAAGAGCCTTTCGAAACTGTCGAAGTTTGTAATTGATCCGATGGGTAAGATTAAATTCCAAGTAGAGGCTTTCCTAGAAAAATTATAAGGAAATAACCTACATACTACATCTTCATGTTATACTCCTAGAAGACGTATGGCCAAAAATAAATTATTTATATGATCTTTCGGGGATCCGGGTTTGTCTGGATCAAATTTAGGTAAGACTCTATCAAATTTCCTTGGCATTTCATGAAATTCGCCAGCCAGATTTAGAGCTTCTTGGACTCTCCATCGTGGTATGACTTCTCCAAGTGTTTGAAATAAATGCCAATACTACAAAAATATGTTTAATATTTTTATAAGAATTAGTCTACAACAAACAAAGCATTCTTACAGTCCATAGAAATAACATACATCTTGATTTGAAGTAGTTCAAATCTTCTATCAGTTTCTACAAATGATTTTTTCTAAAACTATTGGCTTGAGGGCTTCTCAATATTCATTAACATTATATAAGTTCTTGAAATATTTATTGCGTTTATATAATGCTTGAAAATCCAAAAGTCTAAAAGTCCTTATTTTGAGAGTCTCTAGTCTCTTTTATACAAATAATAGTAACTCCTATTTTCCTTTTCGCCTTTTTCTTGAAGAGGCAGTTACAAACTATTCACATTCCCTTCTCTCATGACAAGTGGCACAAAAGGACAAAACTTGAGGTGGTTAGGAAAAAGATGAAATGAAAAACAATGGTTTGTCCTTTTCCTATGGTATTTTACTCTGGAGATAAGTTGTCCAAATTTCCAACTGGTGATAAAGGGACTCAATCCTCTTGTAATATAGTTTCTCCAACATTGCTTTGATCATGGCCACGCTATCATCCAAGGAACTCATATCCTTATCCAATTTTTTTTATGTAATCTTGTATCATAGTATGGAGCTTCGTTGGTTGTATAAAATGATGATCAATAACATTGATTGAGACAAAATTTGGTGTTTCAACTATTTGTATCCTTCTACTTGTACTTTCCTAAACTACATTCACTAATGCCCCAATGACTAAATTCTTCCCAAGTTCATCTAACATTAGGAGCCAACCATGCCTTATCAACTCTTGAGAAACTGTGTGAGTTCTATAGAAAATCGTATTGATTTGGTCACTTCTTTGTCTTCTTGTTTCCCTACTTGTTGGATGTGATATAATGCATACAGATATGTCTTCCTTGTTGATTTCGAGGGTCTATATAATTCTGGAGGCGCATCAACATTTTATGTTATCCAAGTATCAATGTGTGCTATACCTTCTCGGATAGTGTTGTATTGTGTCAACTGCATATGTATCCTATTGTTTTGTTCAATAATTTTTACAACTACGTTTTGGAAGAGATGCAGGTTGGAGTACATATCGATGATTGCACCTTCCAGCTCATTTCTCACTTTTCCCGCGTTGTCTTTAAAACTAAGAAGACTGAATCTCTCATCTATCCTTACTTGCTCGAGCTTCTCGTATAACTCTTTGATCTTCATTTCCGTCTCCTCATTCTGTAGGAACAAGCTTTGTATATTATCTACAGTTGCATCCATGAATGAAAATCTTATCCTAGCTTTTGCCACAAGGTTTTCCCTGACATCTTCCATAACACGCACCTGGGTTACTACTAATAGAGGATATCCCTTTGTCGTTGGAATTGTTTTAACCCTTTCTTGTACGATCCAACCAGTTTTTCTATCATACGTGAAACTGTGGATGTCCACTATTTCAGTCAACCAAAAAGGCTCCCAAGTCCCGAAACCTAACACACTACTTGTTGTTTATGTTTTTGCGCCTGTAGTGGATGTTCCAGGGAAATCCAAGTCCATTGGGTGCTTGTCTTCTTCTCTATTCTATGCATCCTTCTTCTCCCTTTCTTCTTCGACAACTTTATCTACTGCTTCCTTTTTTGCCAATTTTGTCACTATTCTTGATGCTTCAACTAACTCCTTTTCCTTTTTGATAGTGGATTTTGCTTCAGCTTCCACTTTTTCTCTTGCTTCACTTTCTTTATAGCCCTTTCTTTGTCAGCTTCTAACTTTTGCTTCATTATTTTTCTTCTTCAACACTTTCTATTTGTCCCTCCTGTTTTTCTCGGTTGGTTCTTCTTCTTCTTCTTATGCAGAACCTCAATGAGTCAAGACAGATATGGGGGAAGATCTCTCAGATTCCTCTCTTTCAACATCTTTCCTAGCCACTTCTCTTGTAGCTTCTTCATCCGCAATCCTGCCTCTTGGTTGACCTTGCCTATTAAAAACAACCTCATCATAGGTTCTGGAATTCTGATGTACTCCTTCTTCTTCCCAGAACTCAGTGGTGTATTTGTAAGGGAGTCTCATGTTATAAATATGATCTTTCAAAATGTTCTTGGGATTGTGTCTCATGAATCTTTCCTCTCCAAAATGGTAGGAGAGCAAGATTTATACTTATGTCTGGGCATGTTTTGTGTTTTCAAAGAAATAGTTTCCAATGTAAAGAGGTAATGGAGGCCAAATGGATTTCTTTGATCTATATAACATTCCTCTGACCCCATGTATGATTTTCTAATATGGTCCTTCCTGGAGCACAAGTTTATCTGGGAAGAACCTAGGAAGTAAGTGAGGTAGTTTCATTACACCATATATCCTGATATATGTACCATGCTCCATTAGATACCAATCATCAATATTCCTTATAACTACTATGGCCTTGTCAGTCATACATGGTGGGGAGGTGCAAAAATGAACTCATACAGTGGTGCAAGAAAGTGTTCATGTGTCCTTTGATAAAAATTTTGGTATTTGTTCTCCCAGAGTACTTTGCAGTAAATATGGATAGCAGCATTAGCGAGCAACCAACTCCATCCCATGTTCAAGTATTTGTGAGCTATGCACATTATTTCTAAAAGATATGAAGCCATATGGAAACTTGGGACGTTGCTCGATTATGCTCATGTAACAGTTGAAATTTCACTTTTAAGATTCTCAGACAATATGTCTGCCCAGTTGAATGAGGCACCTACATTTGCACATAAATAAATTAATGGTAGATATGGAAAACAAAATTGTGTTACGTCGATTTCCCCATATAACCTACACAACATGGCTACCATATACTGGTATGGTCTTCTTAGATTGGTAGTGGGATATCGACCTTTGACCTGATATTTGAATTGCTTATCTGCTTTATACCAGGTGGGGAACAAATCCTTTGGAGTGAGCTCCAACTCACTAAGGACCTGACCATATAACTTTTTGTTTCTGACCTCTAGATGATAACATTTGGATAAATCATCAGGCCTAAATGAAGTTATTATCTCCTTCCTTTATTTAAAGATATACATGTTATCTATGTCTACGTTATTCAAAATCCATGAGATAGCGTCTGCACAAGGGAATACTGTTAGATGTGTTGCTACCTGGAAAATTCCTTATTTTCTGATGTTTTTAAATGCTTGGAGTTCACCTGGGTCTTCTGCTTCTGTAGAAAAATTTGATTTCTTGAACATATAATTTACTTCCCCCCATTTCAAAGTCTCTCCATCTTTCTCCAAAATTCTTGTTGTATCGTCATATAAAGTCCTTACACTTTATGTATCTAATGTTTTTTGAGAGCTTCCAGATGGTCCAACTCCCGTTGGCTTCATTGTTTCTTTCTTTCATGGTGACATGCCTAAACCTACATACAATGATAAATTTGTAGCACGTCATTAGAAATAATTCATAAAGAACTATTAAAAACATGTTGTTCTTTGTATATAGAAATCAATTACCTACTGAGATTGTGAAAGACTTGGGCAATTCTTTGAGAAAAACGAACAATTTAAAATACAAGTCGGAGAAGTTAATAGTAACTCCTCCGAGCAGTTCGAAGGATTTAATAGTAAGTTCTCCAAGAATTTCGAAGGATTTATTAGTAACTCTAATAACTCCTCCGAGCAGTTCATAGGATTTAATATTAACTCCTCCGAGCAGCACTCCGAAGATTTTTTTTTAGTCTTGGAGGGTGTTTGGATGTTTTACAAATAACTCCTCTGATATACTCGGAGGAGTTATTAGTAACTCCTCTGAGTAGATCGGAGGAGTTAATAATAACTCTCCCAAGAATATCGGAGAAGTTAATAGTAAATTCTCTGATATGTTTCAGAGAGTTACAAAAACAATTTATGGGACAAAATTTATGAATATGCAGCATGGTGGGGAACCAGTTGATTAGTTAGAGGCATGGGCTGTGGGATTAGGGTCTATTTAGGTTGGGATTCCGCACCTTAGATGAAAAACGACAGGGGGTTTTGCAATAGTTGAACTCGAAGCTAGGGTTTTGGGGAATCGTCAACAAAGGGAATTCACTTGTTTTAATTCGTAGCCATTGAAGGGGTCGGTTCATTGATGAGGGCGTAGATTTTGAAAAATGGTGAAGCGGTGGAGGGAAACAATCCAAGGGAATAGATGTGGATTAGGGTTGAAATTGTGCAAGAGAAAAGATGGGAAAAATACCCTAACCCTAATTTTTAATCAAAGTGAAAAGAAGGGGGGAACGGACTTACTAGTTGATTGTTGCAACGTGTAGAAGGTCGGGATGAAAAATTTACTCTAACAATGTTTATCCCAGCTCTCTGGTGTCATGTCAAGAGAAATTGGTATAGTGATAATAGCCCTAACCCTGTTTCACTTTGTATAACTTAAAATTAATTAAGTGGCATTAAATGCGGTAGGTGTTCTTGGAGGCTTTCTTAAAAACTCCTCTGAGTAGCTCGGAGGCTCTTAAAATAAATTTGGTGAGCTTGCTTTGCTTTATCAAAGCGATTGGAAAGAACTCTTTTCAAGCAGCTTGAAAGAGTTGAAGGGAACTCCTCCGAGTAGTTCTAAAGAGTTGAAGAGAACTCTTCTGAGCAACTCGAAAGAGTTGAAGGGAACTCCTCCGAGCAGTTTGGAAGAGTTGAAGGGAACTCCTTTGAGTAGTTTAGAAAATTTGAAGGGAACTCCTTTGAGAAGCTCAAAAGAGTTGAAAGAAACTTTGCCGAAATTTTCTTAAAACTTCCACTTTCAATAATTTCTCAATTTTTTCAAGCGAATCACGAGTTACTAGGAGAAAATTTTGTTTGATCAAAGGGACTTATGAGAATTTTCTTTAGGTTTCAAAAATAAGGAGCATTCATTTTAGGAAAGTATCCAAATAAGAGGTAAAATGGAGGGGTTGTAGTGCTAGTCACAACACCCCCCTACTAAAATTTGAGCTCTAACGCATAATCCACTACTACTACGAGCCTACTGAATATTATTTATCTACCTTCACGGAGTTAGGGGTTTAGATATTTATTCATTATTTATCTTTGAGGAGGTTTTCCATGACCAATAATATCTTTGATCTTGTAGTTTCAGGTGTTCTTCATTATACCTTTGATTTATGATGCTTCTTTGATCCTTGTGTGATGAGATTGACAGGTTGTCTTTTGAACCTTTTGCATTAATTTGACTTAATGGACTTAAAGTTACTTGTTGATCCTATATGATTGCAGTGTTTAACGGTATGTTTTATGACTTGAAGAGGATTTTCTTTTAAGGATTTGTTGTTTCCTTGTGCACCGACTTGCACTATCATCTCACTACATCATGGAGAAGTGAATGGTTTCCTTGAATGAAGATAATAATGTTACTTTGTGTCTTGTATATATTTTCCTCATATTCATGTTCAACCTCTCATGTGTTAATCAGATTCCTCAGTTTAAAATCCATAACTAGAAACATAGAATATTTAATCTTTTCCAAGAGTTTGAGATATTAGTTTCAATTATATGTAAGAAAGAAAAAAATTTCTACATATATTTCATGACACTTGGTTTACAATAGTTGATTGTTCATAACAGGCAAGATCATAGATGATTTCTTCTAAGAAATTCCCTCTTTTCATTTCCTCATTTTGGAACAAGCCTATCTCTTTTTCATAGATTTGTTAGTAAAATGGCAAGGGGAAAGAATGTAGATTTTATAACCTATTAGCAGGTGTCTTTTTCCTTATGTAACAAAGTCAATTATTCATGTGGTTATAGTGACAAGGTTGCAGAGTCATTTCCTATGCAAGATACTTATGTTGAGAATCATGCCTAAACATTAAATCAATATTGTGCATGGACAACGAAGAACAATCATGTGCATTTGGTCATATAGGAAAATAAACTTAAGATAAAAGCCTCCAAGTGTTTGAAAGAGATGGAAAACCCAAATTTCCTATGCCTACAACAACCTTTGAAACCATATATGTTGAGCCTATCTTAAGCCTCAAGTATTTATAAATTGGAAACCCCAAATGTATTCCCATCCGAATCCCAAATATCCAAGTATAAAGACATATCAACCCTTATTTAACTTTGTCTCTCAAATTATATGAATTCTATATTGCAACACATTTCATAACTTTTCACATTTGGGTATGGGTTTAGCCTGAGTAAATCAATGGTGCAAGATGGTTTGATCTGGTAGCCTCATTTTCATCTGATGTTCCTGACGTCAACATGCTAGGTTGGATTCAAGTTCCAATTCTTCCTAGGTGTTACCTTATGTGGCCTTGATGTGTCATATGTCGTGTCATCTAGAATTCAGAATTATGGGTTTTGTTCATTTCGTGCCTTATTCTAAATCTTGTATATCGAATGTAGTAACTTTTGAATACCAAACCAGAGTTTTCTAGTTATCATCCTAACATAGGGCTTGTTATGTTTCTAAGTATGATGTGGAATATGATCTAGAATATAACGTGTCATATCCACCATCTAGCCTCTTTGTCAACAATCTTTGTGTGATACTTCCTTTGGGTGTCTGAATTGGAACTTTCGTGGAATACACGTGGCTTCCTAGCTGTTATATCTCATGGAGCATCTGAATCCGACCTTTATTTTAACTAGTAGCCTCATCCAAATCCCAAGTTCTGGATCCATGCCTTTATAAGATATAATCAAGACTTGTCACTTGTCCAATTTATTTTCTTCCTCTAATGACAACGAGTTGGAAAAGTCATTATCACCTTGAGTGGCATCTGACATGGCATGTTACGTTTCATCTGGCATGGCTTATGACATGTCATCTAGGTTTCCAATTATCCTGTATGATTCTATGTGAATCCCTCCTTGTCATATTGACCTGTCCGATCTAATATGGCATCCACACATTCAAACTTTATTTATCCATACATTTTTAGAAGTCTCGAATTTTAGATGTGGAATCTTGATCTGTAGTTGAAACCTGGACCCGGAAGCGGAACCTTGACCTAGATTCAGAACTTAGTCTCATTTTTCCTTATCTCATCTGGATTTGATTTTGTATATATGGGCTTGCACATTTTTATTATTTTATTTTATCCAAGATTTGTATTTTGTTTTAATTTTTATTTTTATTTTTTTATTTTTTTCATTATTTTTATTTTTACATTTTATTTTATTTATTTATTTTGTGTTTATTTTTTATTTTTATTTTCATTTTATCCATGTTTTGAATTTTTTGCTTCTTCAATCCCATGTATATTTTGTTTTGATTACTTTATTCCATGAGGGATTTACCATATTGAGAACTTTCTCATTCGAGACTTTATGATCAGACTTCCCCTTCAAGAAATTTCCTCATTGGGACTTTATCATCAAACATGCTCCATGAGGTGTATATTTTATTATTTTGTTCCA
>ML794533.1:0-11111 GCA_009831015.1 Picea engelmannii
CCACATGGATTTCTAGCCCATGTGTCATCTGATGTGGTACCTTCCAATCATCTCTTTTAGTTTTCATCTAATCTTCAAGTCCTTTTCAGTGTTGAGATTTTACTCTCATTGAGCGTCAACACCCTAACACTAAAAGTTCTGATGACACTATATCAGGATTGCTCTAGATCCAACAGTCCCTTAGTTGAGCATCCCATGACTCTGGTTGTATCTTTGATCCCAACTAGCATGGAGGTTATCGTCAACACCCTAACCAAAATCTCTAGTGACGATCCATTCATCAGACCCATCCTAGATCCGACATTCTTCACGTCGATCATCCAACAACCCTAAGTGAGTCAGTGGCTCTGACTTGCATGATAGTTAACTCTCCTCCCATCTAACATTCCTCGATCTAAGGATCCTCCAAATTAACGATTGGGATCCCTTTAGAGTTCTCCACTTGTGTGAGGGTTAACACCCAGATTGCTTATGTTTCTCCCCAAGATTCTTGTGGGACCTACCAAGATCGACGATTGAGGTCACGTCTAGCCATTATGTTGATCGACATCTCAAATCAACTTTTGGAGTCATGCTCTGAGCTCTTCGGAGTCGTGCTTCAAACTATTCAGAGTCAACTCTGAAAATGTCAACTCCTATGGATGGTTAGAATCTTCCCATACCCCTTAGCCCTGAAGAGTAAGATCATGCCACATGTCCTGGGAGTTTAATGTCGACAAAGTCCATGGTTGTATTTGTTTAAGCAATTACATGAAGCCACATGACCCCCTCTGGACATGTTGGTTTTCTACATCATCATGATGTCGTTCTTCTGTTATCCTTTCCCATATGGTTCCCACACCTTTCAATGACTGAGATCGCTCCCCAACTAGCCATTGATCTACAGTCCAAATTGGCTCTTGGATTTCTCCCATCGTAGTGTTTCTAATTTGACCTCTAGGGAAAATTCGACCTTCAGACTCTGATGATGTTTTCCACTTGGAATACAAGGCCACCATGTACCTTCCACCTAGGCATTTTTTTCCACATGTACCTTCCACCTAGCATGACACATGGCACACATGTTCCCAAGAAACCCTGCCTCAAAACGGCCAAAACTTCATAACACATGGCATGATCATTTCTTGATGTGTGGCACCACCCACATCATGACACGTGAGCTAAGGTGGGTCTACACATCATCATGAGGTATTTGTTTTCGATCTTCCAGATGTTGACACGTATCCCAAGCACATTGGTTGGGGTGATGTCATTCCCCTTATCTCCACTTGCCAAGGAACCCATTAGGCTTATGTGATAGATCAACAACTATGATCAAATCACCACTCTTGTGTCGATCATCAATCCAAATATTCCCTCACTTAGAACCTTTCAAATTCATTCTCTGAACTCTTCAGAGGTGTACTTCAAAATCTTTGGAGTCGTGCTCCAAAACCTTCAAAGTCAACTCTGAAAAGGTCAACTCCTATCTAGCTAGACTTGCACTCATTCCATCAACTAATCAACTATCGACACACATCATGATGTTGGCATTCCTAGTCAATGCCATCTCACTCTTCCACCTTGACCTGCTAAAGGGGACCCCCCAATGATCAATGGTTGAGGTTAAACTTTCCCACTTCTAGATCTATGACTCATACTCAACCTCGGAGTTTCTCCTTAAGAGTTTTTCTAGGACCGCTCGAGATTTCCCTCGGAAATCCCACTCTATCCAACTCTTTTCAATGGACTTCTCCCTGATATAATGGCATCTAGACCAATAGTGGTAGATCTATTACCTCCATGCTCCGATGGATCAAAAGCTCTAATCGGTTCGGAGTCTCATCCTGGCCTAACCATGGACTACTTTGACTAATGGTAAATGTCTATCCACCTGTAGATCCAATGGTTGATGATTTAGGTGACCTTCCAAAGGCTTGAGCCCAACATGGGCCCATCCTCTATCCTTTGACAAATTAGGTATCGACACATATTATCCTTAAAGATTTGTTGGCCACCACACCAACATCCTCATCGCTATGACTACCATGTCTAACTAATGGTCGAGATCGTCTCACAACTCAATCCTTTGATAGATAAATGAATAAAATTGACTCAAAATAACACCTCTCCAAGCATCATATCCCACTCTGACGAAGGTTCAGGATCTGTTCATTGGGTCGATCTAATGGATGTGATTCCTTCGGTCTCAACACATAGGATTTCTACAGGTTAACAATCCAATATTGGACTTAGTCATTCAAGGATTACTTCTAGGTATTTTTTAAGGCTTACCGGGACTTTAGAATATTTGCAGTTCTCCTATAAATTGACTAAGGCATTCCTACTTCACCACTTTAGGTGGAGATTCGTGTCCTGCGAACTGCCCATACCAAGATAGGGGATTTCACGGAAGAATTAAGACCCTCTAAACCACATAGAGGCCTCTCTCAAGCACTATGACATTCCCAAGCCTATCTCAGGACATGTTGTCCATCCCTCCTATGGGGTTTTGTGCATTCTTAGGTTATAAGCATGTTTTGTTTTCACAACAATCACACTACAACAATTATTCTACTACACACACAAGAGGCACAAACATACAGAAATATCCATGAATACAATTACAGTCAATCTTACCATACATTTCAATTCCACTACATAGGAATATGAGATACTTATATGTTTACAAGATATATCATCCAACTAATTGTGGTTGTTCTCCTTTCCACCCAACCATAATCTCTGCGTGCTCAGTCACTTCGGCAACAGGAGACCCCCGTACCAAGCCATGATACCATCATGGAATTCTCTGCACTTACTTGTGTGTTCTCTTGCAATACATTTCTTCCTCGGATGCCTGAACTCTCCTCGAGTTCTTCTTCTATGCATATCCACAATTTCCCCCCTTCATGACCCTTCGTGTGTTCTTCTTTTCCTTTTGTCAGAAGGAACTTGTGGGTCAATCTAGATTGCATGATTGGTATTTTTTTGTACCTTTTCTTGGAAGCCTCTACTATCCTATCCATATTTTTTGTATTTTCATTCATTGAGGGTGGTTGGTCGCTCAACCACCAATCCTCCCTCATTAACTAATTTTCCTTTAAATCGAGGATAAGGGAAATAATATGTTATTTCCAATTCAATTATTTCAACAAAGGGGTATTGAGTCACCTTAGAATAATTAACCCCTCTCTAGGTTTCCCATTATTTCCCTTAGTAGTATCATGGCCAGTACTTTAAGGCTTCACCCCCACATTCAGATGTTGGCATTTATAATTGATCATTAATATGTTTACATTGTTTTCATGCCATAGCATGGAAATCATTAATTACAATTAATTACAGATAATCAGAGGTATAGAGAGCAAATGTTACACAATACCTTTCTATTATTATTACACTTGGGTACCTCCCTAGGTACCCCATATTATTCCTCTAGCTACACTGGAAAAACACCATAGGAAAGGTACCATCCTTGACCCAACCAAGAAACTATCATACCTCGATACTCCCATCGATTATGGTACTCATGTGAATACAATAACAACTAGATTTTCCTATGTTTCCATACAGTCAATACATTTTGACAATTCTATGGAACAGTTAGGAGAGTTTTACTACATCATGTCTAATAAGGAAATTTCTAAGAGACCAAGAATAAGGGGGGGGCATTAGTATTCAATAAACACCCCATAGGTATGTCTCATGGAAGTTAGGCCAGGATAACCCTAAAAAATAAGTAGATGACACAACATCTGATCTCCATGATTTTGTAGGTGCTAACCTAATAATTGTTAACGAGTTGAATTCTATGCTTGGAAATTATAAAGCAAAAGTCACGACTTTGGAAGATCAGTTTACGCAAAAGGATAATCAATTTAAGAAGCATTTTAACACACAAGATCAACTACGTTTGGATAAGATGGAAAAAGTGAAAAAATCACATTTGAAGGAGATGGAGACATTTAAGACAGAGAACCAAGAGAATATTTATCTATGTCAGCAATAAAGAGAAAACATTAGTGAATATGAAGAGAGGATGTAGGAATTAGAAGAAGAATTGAAAAGCAGTGATAATATTGTGAACATTCTAAAGGTGGTGAGAGAAAAGGCCATCTTGGTTAATGATGAATTGAGGGAAAATCAGGAAAAAAAAATCATTGAGTTAAACAATATACAAGATTCTCATGATGAGCTAACAAGACTCTCAGAGAAGGTAATATAAGAAAAACACAACAGACAAGCATCACAAGAAGCTTTTGATGCAGTGGTAGAATGGTAAAAGAAGTATGAAGATGCCCCTACAGGGTTTCCCTGGTATAGCGAGAGGGAAAAATAAAAGACACAATTGATATTAAATAATTGGAAAGAGTCTTGTGAGGATGTTGAAGAATTGGTAAAACTTACCAATAAAGCATGGTCCAAAATGTGGAATTCAACTGACAACATCCTAGGAAAATTTTATATGGTTATCATGGATGAGTTAAACCAGGAAGTACCCAGCAAACTGAGAATATTAGAGGCGGAGAAGGATAGGGATCAAAGAAAACAAGTAATAGGGATGATGAATGAAATAAACCCATCAGCTCTAGATAAATATCTCATCAGACCAGTGAAGATAACCACCCTAGTAGATAACTACACCAAAGGACTGCAAAAGGACCTCGGGAAAGAAGTAAAAAGGAGAATCATTCATGGAGAGATTCAAATGTAAAATTTACAATTGGACAAGATCAAAGACATATCCAGAAATTCCTACTTATGGGCTTCCTATAGAAGAATTGCCTCTAAAAGGATCTTCCTAAATTTTGTTTATATTCTTGTATTTAGTATTTTGGGTTGTATATAGGACAAGAGTGCTATAAATGATATGTTTTAATTGTCATATGACACGCTAAAAGTTATATAATGTGAAGAGACTATCTTGTTTTATAAAAGAGAGCTCCATAGAATAATAAGGGTCTTTTCACAATCAAGGAAATGATTGTGCACTTTGGAGTATAAGGATGAAAAGTTATATGATGACTCTTGGATGTGATGGTTGGTTATCTGTGGTAAATGGTTACACTGCACAAACTATTGCACCTTCAGATGTTGCTACAAAGAAACTATGCAATGATAATTCAAGGGTTGTTAATGCAATTCTAGGTGGATTAGCAAACCCCATATTTGTAAAAGTGATGCATTTTAAATCAGAAAAATAAATTTGGGACAAACTTAAAGTCATAGATGAAGGAGATGTAAAATTGAATCAATAAAAACTTCAAACATATAAAGGGCAGTTTGAGAGTTTGAAGATGAAAGAGGAAGAAAACATTGCAGAATATTTTCAAAGTGTGGATGAAATAGTCAATTCAATCAGAGCATTGGGAGAAGAGATAAAAGACAAAATTAATGTCCAAAAGGTGTTGATATCATTACCAATGAGATATGATGCCAAGGTATCTACCTTGGAAGATCAAGAATACCTTGACAAACTTACAATGGATGTACTTCATGGGATTCTTATACCCTATGAGATGAGAAATGGGCAAGAAAAGTCATCAAAAAGGGAAACCGATTTCAAAGAATCAAAGCAACAAAGAACCATGAGCATGTGCCAAATGAAAATAACTCAAACATATTAGATGAAGAAGAGGCTAACTTTATAAGGAAGCTTAAGAAAGGGTCTGGGAAATACAAAGGGAAGTTAACCCTCAAATATTTTGACTATGGAAAAGTTGAACATTTTTCTCCAAATGTTCCTATCCAAAGTAGGAAGAGAGTGATGATTAAGATACTTATAACCATAAAGAACTTAAGAACAGAAAAACTAGAAACAAGAAGAAATTCTACAAGAAAAAGAAAAACTTCTACTCCATAGAAGACGGTAATTCATCTGACATGAGTGAAGACGAAGAGACATAACTTTTATTTATGGGCATGGAATCTCGAAATAAAGTTTCTAATGATAATGAATAAAACTCTGAAATTGAAGGAGAAGTAGACCTTGAAGGAGAACTTATTAGTGCTCTTGAAGAACTGATAAAATATAAAAGGAAGAGAAAATCATTAAAAGAACAACTATTGGAATATGAAGGAAAATAAAAATCAAGAGAAAAGGAAGTTTCAAAAACCATCAAGGAATCAGAACAAATCATTATTGACTTGAAGAGTGAACTCCAAGAAGCCAAAATAATTGAAGAGGTCATAACTAAACAACTCAATGAAAAGCAACAAGATTGTGAAAAGCTTGAGGCTGGAATTGTTTTTCTAAAAAGAGAACTTGAGAGAGGAAACAACCAATCAAGATTTGAAAAAAGGTCAAGAATCTTGGATGATAATCTTAAAAGTCAAAGATCATCAATCAATAAGACAGGACTAGGTTATGATCAAAAGAAGTCTAACAAGGGATCTAACTCTACATCTCAAGAAACTGACAAATATCCAAAAATTTATGCAGTTTCCCTTTAGAGCTCTTTCAAAAAGGAAGAAAGCAAGATAAATATTGATTATAATCAACAGAAATTTGCTCTCCCTTCAAAACAAAATAAATATAGAAGGAATACAACTACAAGACAAATTCCCCCAAAAAGGTATCAACATCGCTTTCTTGGCTATTGTTTCTCTTGCAATAATTTTGGGCATAAAGCATTACATTGTAGAGCTTATGGAAAATACAATCATAAAAATGTACAAAGATATGGTTATAAGAACAACAAGAATAATAATAATCAAGAGAATATAAACTATAATCCATTCTCTCCACTACAAGATTACAATGTTGAAAGCCAAAAATGCAACAATTATGGTCACAAATATAGTGATTGTAGACTACCAAAGCTTCCCATAAAAATTTCCAAAATTCAAGAAGAAAATCATAAGAAGGCATGGAAAGAAAAACAAATGGAAGAAAAAGAAACAATGTAATGTATCCTTATATGCTAAATATAAAAGGAGTCAATGGTATTTTGACAGTGGATGTTCAAAGCATATGACTTGATCCGGATTTAGGAGCGGAACGAACTAATTATAGACTAAATACCATAAACACAAAGATAGGAATAATAAAACAAATATTTAGTAAACAATATCTTCTATTAAATAATGAAATAGGTTGAAACTGTAAAACTGCAGAACTAAAACTTGCTCGAATGGTGGTAGCTATCTCTAAGAAGAGATATGGCTACTATGTGCATCAGTCTAAGAAGAATGGATTACAATGAGGCTCCATAGGCCCTTTTCATATTACTCATGAATGCAAAAACCCTATACATCCAAAAACCTAACCCTAGAAGGTGAAACACCAAAAGTCATGTGGGCCCAACGGGTAAGTTGGTGTAATTTGGTACCTCAACTTCCTAGGGTCATAACTTGTGCATACGGCCTATGTTTTAGGCATGTGATAGCCCGTTGGAAAGGTCTTTCAGAGAACTACACATTTCATTGTCAAACTCTAACTTTGTCTATAGTCTGACTGTGGCGAGTTAAAAAAACAATGTTTAGGGCCTCAAAACAACCCTGAAAGTACAGTAAGATGTGTTGATATGAAAACATACAAAATAGGCCAGTTGAATTAGGCAAGAGGCCACTCGTATCCACCTGGAGAATGTGTGAGGTTTAAAACATCCCTAGAAGTGTAGAAATCACAATTATAAATTGAACAAAAATGGACATGAGGAGCCAGTTGGAATAGGTGGGTGGCCACCAATATCCATCTGGATCACTCCACCCTCCTTAGGAAGCAATGGTCTCCATTGTGTTGAGTTCCCCCATCAGGTGAGGAAACTTCTCTTGGATTTGGCCTTGGGTAAGCCACTTGCCTTGGTGTAGGAGTTTCCCTGCCTTGACAACCCGATAAAGATGGATTTGTTGTTGGCGAGTGCCCTTGACCTGTGTGTCCACTATCTAATCAGTGGATGCTTGTTCCATGCAGTTAGGGTTGAGCTCTATTGGTGTTAGTTGTTCGACGATCTCAGAGGTGTCCAATAATGGTTGTAAATATGGCCGAAGAAGGTCCACATTGAATACTAGATGCAGACCAAGGAAGGGTGGAGTGCTAAGCTCAAAAGTGTTTCTACCCACAGCCTTGGTGATAGTGTAAGGCCCATAACGAAGTATCCAAAGCTTCTGATGGGGCCTGGTGAGATGCTCCTTTTGCAAATGTAACCAGACTTTTTCACCAACTTGAAACTGGTGTGGTACCATGTGTTTATCATGGAGTTGCTTGTATTTAGCATTGGATTTCTGCAAAATCTCCTGGGCATGTTGCCAGATGTGTTGAATCTGCTCAATGAATCCGGTGGCTTTGTCGATCGCAGACTGATCAGGGGAAGATTTGGTATGTGTGGTGGCAAGAGGAAGTGCAAAGTCAATGGGTCCCAAGGGTTGGAATCCCAGACCCACCTGAAATGGGCTATGGCAGGTGGAACTATGGAGAGCTATGTTGTAACTATGTTGGACATATGGGAGATTCTCATCCCATGTATAGGGATGCTTAGAGTTGTACAGGCACAGGATGTGCACAATCATATGATTGATGACCTCGGTTTAGCCATCAGTTTGGGGGTGGAAAGAAGTGGATTTTGTGAGCTTGGTGTCCAACAGAGACCAAAGACTCGACCAAAAGGTGTTGAGGAACATGTTGTCTCGGTCAAAGATGATGGTATGTGGTATCCCAAAGTGCACCCAAACTCATTCGAAGAAGAGCTTGGCATTATCAGCTGCGGTGGCATTCTGCTTACAGGCTGTGAGGATGGCCATCTATTGGAAAATGAATAACATGTTGCATATGATTTTCATTGATGGCAAGTACAGCACTAATGATGGCTTGAGTATAGCAGCGATGATCAACAGAAAAATAGAAGATAAGTCCAGGAAGATCGAATGATCGAAGGCAACGTAACATTGATATAATGATCGAAGGCCCGAGAAGCATTTCTGATCATTGGATCTCATTCAAAAGTTTCGAAAGGACGAGGGCCATCAGATCAGAATATAGATAAGAAGAGCATTGAACAGGAGGATAGATCTCAGACATTAGATCCAAGCGCAGGACCCGACCATCGTTGGATCAAGGAGAACCTGCACACCTTTTAAAGTATAACAAGGAGAAGCGGGCGTAATCGCGATATGCGAAATCGCGACTTAAATCTGAGTCGTTAGATCGAGGTTGAATCTGGACCGTTGATCCCAGTTCATGTCAAAGTTTTGAGGATCGCGAGTTGAACATGCCAAATATTATTAACATTAGGAATCCCGAAATTGTGATATGCGAAATCGTGATGTAATCTGAGCCGTCGGATCAAGATTTGATCTGGACCGTTGATTCCATTCCGTGTCGGAGTTTCGGGGATCGCAACATGGAGTGGCAAGTAAACAATGCAACAAGAATGTCGATTTCACGATATGTGAAATTGAGATTCAATCATAATCGTAGAATCAAGCTCAGATCTGGACCGTTGATCTAACTCCATATCGAAGTTTCGGGGATCGCAACATGGAGAGGCAAGTAAACAATGCAACAAGAATGCCGATTTCGCGATATGTGAAATTGAGATTCAATCGCAGCCGTTGAATCAAGCTCTGATCAAGACCATTGATCCCACGCCATTTCGGGGTATCGGGGATCATGACTTGGAGAGTCGAGATGTCTCGTCTCCAGAACCACGAAACGTGAATTCGCAAAAAGTGTTTTTTGCATAGGTGCTTGGTTATGACCATAGTCATATTGGGGAAGGAGCTAGTATAGAAAAGTTTTGTATCGAAACTTCGGAGATCGCGAAATGAAGTGTCGAGACACTCAACACAGAATTGCCAAATGTCGAAATGCCGAAATGAATACAAGATCCCATGGATTCAATCCAAAGGTGCAAGTGAGTTCGAACAAGATCGGAGGGCTACTGTTGCACGACACAGTGAAACTACTAGTAACCATTGATGGTTTCTACCAGAGGATGCGAAGAGACTTCGATGTGATTTCTAGAGGAGCTGAAGAGTCACATGGAATCTGTCAGTGGAATCAAGACTATTCGTGGAAGAAATTGACAGTTGGATGAGGGTTTGAGCTCGTAACTAAAACAGAAAGTATGAGCTCGACTGTAACAGAGAAGACGAAGAGTCTCAACTGCCAGAGGGAAAAAGGAATCTCGGTTTAACACCTGGTGATGATAGACATAGGGGTTGAACTGCCAGAAAAGTTGAAGAGTCGCGATGATGATCACGCAGAGCACTTGATATGTGGAAGAGATTGGCGTGGTATGATCATGCAGAAGAATGGTGAATATTGCATGCATAAGAGGCACATAAGCTATATATACAGGGGACAGAGAAGAGAAGGGGAGCGGTTGATGTTAGAGTTGTTGTTGTCGTTGTGGAGGAGAATTCAGGGGTGTGCAAGGAGGCAGAGCGAAGGAGCAGAAATTCACAATAGAGGAATGTTGCATTGAAAGGATATGGCACAGAGAGCTTAAAATGAAAAAGAACAGACAGCGCAAGTCAGGTGTGCAGGAAGGCAGTGAGGCAGACAGAGCAATAAAATGAAGCAGAACACTAATGAGTCTGGTAAGCCATTGTTGAACATTATATCACTGTAATAAGTTTCAGTAGCAAAGATTTACATTTCAGTGTGGTTGGGAGGTGATAGGGAGGATTGTTGTCCTCATAGGTTCAAGTGGGTTCTTGAGCACAGGAAGTTGTAGCTTCCATCTAGTTGCAGCCAAAGAAACCAGGGTGGCAGGGTGGTGCAAGGGAGAACTCTTGTTCTCTGTTATACAGGTTGGCGCCTGCATGATTGGAAGTTGGTGCTTCCATCCAATTGGTGCTGGAAACACTCAGGGAGTTGGTGCTTCCTTCTAGTTGGTGCTAGAGAAACCAGGGAGTTGGTACTTCCTTCTAGTTGGTGCTAGAGAAACCAGGGAGTTGGTGCTTCCTTCTAGTGGGTGCTAGAGAAAACAGAGAGTTGGTGCTCTCAGAAAGTTGCAGCTTGCAAAACATAGGTTGTAGCCTCATTATGAGTTGGTGCTCATATGTATGATAATGTAAAGAATGTAACTATTACTTATCATATAAAGAAAAAGAGGTTTTTACCCTGTATGGGTTTCCTCAAGAAATATCTGTCTCTGTGTTTTTCATATATGTTATTGATGTTG
>ML794533.1:22961-47551 GCA_009831015.1 Picea engelmannii
ATTTGTTCTTCAGCTTTTGCTTTTGGGTGTGAAGTTTGATTTTCTCTTTGAGTGTTGTTTTTCTTTCGCTTTTCGTTTGGATTGCTACGAGAGGGTGTATTGTTTGTGTAACTGTTTGCTTGTGCTAGATTGGTTTTCATTCATACCAAGAGAATAATTAGCTAGACAAGCATTGCGTTGTATTGATCATTACTCATACACAAACAATAAAAAATGAAAAAGCATCTGCATGATTGATTGTGCATATCAGAAGGTATCTTAAAAGTTTTTTCATTACATCAGGATTTGATTGAGAAAAAGAATCATTTGAGGACACTCTGTAGTTGTTGTTGTTAGTGAAAAGAACTCTCTCTCTCCCTTAGATAGACGTTCATCGAAAGGAAATGACTGTTTATCATGTTCGATGCATTCTTTGGGTCTGAGTCATAATTCCATTGGTTTCACTTCCATACACCCCTTTTTTGTAAAGAACAACCATAAAAATCAACGCTAATTGAAAATTATCTAGAAATTTTTCTTTGCTAGGATCCTCCACCAATAGTAGAACAGGTGTAGTACTTTGGATTAGGCTGTGAGATTAACTCTCCAAAGTTTCTAAAACAAATAGTAGCATCCTGAGTTAGGGAGAGTCAAATCCAGTTATCGTATAAGTCTTCCTGGGATCCCCCTATCACACAGGGGTTAAGCACAAGGTTGCATTCGGGTAAGCTACAGGGACTAACCCTTCGTGGTTTAACTGATTGTGGTGGTCGGATCGTATTATGAGGATCACTTTGAGGTAAATCCAAAATTACTGCGTGGAAGCATCTTAGTTGGTTTCGGGCTTGATACCCTGCCCATACGTTCGAATTGAACTATCAATTGTTCCCGTCCAGGGGTTGACTGCGAATTGGTAACCTTAGTGGAAATAATATTTAGGTTCTTACACAAGGTGACGGTGACGGGAAGTCTCACTGTACCTGGAATGGACATTGGTCAAACTCACTTGGGCTCCTTGGAGGGTAAATCCACAATTACTGCGTGGAAGCTTGCACCAAGGCGTAAGTCCGTTAAGAAGGTCACCATTGTAACTGTTCCACCCTACCCCCACCCCTTCTGGACTTGATCACACAACGTTGGATTTCATCACCAACTAGTACGGTCATCAAAAGAAGGCCCTGTTTGCTTGGTTGTGACTCTTATATTTTTTTGCGTGTGCTGTTTCTTTTCGCTAGTTGGCCATAGATTTCTTTTGCCGACTCTTTTCCGCCAACATCGACCCTCCATGCCATTCGCAGAGGCTACAAGGACTTCATCCAGAAAATATGGAAGGAAACACCCCTTTACCCCCTCATTCTACGGAGGAATCTCCTCAACAGAGTGAGGTTCATAATGCTACAACTTTCCAGGAAGAAGTTCCCATCCCTCTGGAGAATTTTCGAATTGTCTCAGAATCTCTGGAAGCTTATCACATTCCGGAGGGATACGAACGACAAATCCTCCACTTGAATTCCACTGGAGAATTTGTTGTCGTCAATCCTTCTGACATTCCGGCCGGGTCTGCTCAAAACCCTTTAGCCAGTGACCCTTTTTGGATTGTGGACATTGTTTGGAGTCCACCACGCTTGGTGCGAGATCTTTATGGAATAGGAGAAGGTGCTGATGCACCCTTTTCTTACACTGTACCCCCAAATCACTTCACCGGTACTACCACTTTTACAGCCACACTAACCGTTGGTCCGAACATACCATCCGTTGGCCCAAGGCCCACTATTCCTCTCCAGACGGCCCATTCGACAATGACCTCGCACATTCTGACTATTCCTTCCCGTAATGCGGTAGTTAATCAAGCCCCAATTGGCACACCTGAAACACTAAGACCTAATCTCCTTTTTGGATTTAGGGCACTGAACGCATCCGCTACCACCACTGCCCAAACCACTACTCAAATTACACCGGGAAGTTCCATACCTATCCAACAACCTGGAGGGATTGGCCTTGGTGGTACTAACCCAATCAGCAACATTGGTCAGTCATTGGCATCTAACTTTCAGAGCCCGGGAACTCTACCTCAAACTGGGGGGCATCCCCCCTCCGGAGGACAAATCCATTTCGAAGGGAACCCTAATGTTGGGGGGCATCCTCCCACCGGAGGAAAAATTCCATTCAGGGGGCACCCTCATGCTGGGGGGCAACCTCAAGTCAGAGTCCACCATGAACCACAAGGACAAAATGTGTCCGTCACACCCAATCCATGGAGCGTCCCTTTTCAAGGAAATCTGCATGCCTCCACGGGACAAAATGTGACTGCCGCACCCAATATATGGAACGTTCCTTTCTCAGGAAACCCACATGCCTCCACAAGACAAAATGTCCAGACTCCGCAACAACCCCCTTATGGACAAATGCCAAATCCTCCCTATAACCCTCAAAACCCATCCGGTTATCCTCCGCTCACAAACACTTCTCAAAACATCTCAAATCCTATGTACCTTGGTCAAAACCAACCTCACATGAGAGGGCCCATATCCACATAACCCTGTATTGGGCCCCACTGGTGTCCCTTTTCCACACCAGCATTACCCATAGGTTAACCGACAACTACCTTTTCTAGCGACTCTGGACCTTCCAGACTTGTCTCAGTTAACAAATGATCCCATTTATCATTCTCTGGTTTGGCCAGCCATCCCAGCTAAACTTCCTTCTGATATCCCAAAATTTGACGGAAAGCCCGGAGAAGACCCAAATAACCACGTGATGACTTTCCATTTGTGGTTTTCATCCAACTCCCTCATGGACGATTCAATTCGTTTGCATCTTTTCCAATGAACACTTACGGGTTCCGCAGCGAAATGGTATATTGAATTACCACGCGCATCCTTTCACGACTTCAACTCCCTCGCCATGTCCTTCCTCACACACTTTCAACTGCCCATTCAATACGAGACGGGTACTGAACTATTAACCTCCCTTCGTCAGACAACTTCCATATACATCTCCGATCATATCCATGAATGGAGACAACGACGAAGGCTAATCAAAGCAGTCATTCCCGACAAATTACTAGCGGAATGGTTCACGAAATCATTATTACCCCAGATCGCTCGTGATGTCGCTATGGGCGGTGTGGTCACCGAGGAAGAAGCCATCGCCCGAGCTCATTACTTAGACTTAGTCTATTCACAATCCGGTACTCTGTATGAGTTGATACTAAATGCTACCCGTGCCACTAATGATCCATCCAAACCATCGACTGCTTCACATGCGGATGGATTTATTGGCTCCGTCAAAACCCAATCTACCACTCAGTCTACTGGGACGATCCAGCGGCCCGCTTCCACGGTTTCCCCCAATTTGACTGCACCCTCTTCTGCCCCACCTCAAACTCAGGTCTCTGATGTGAATGCGGTCCATTCAACCCCTTCACAACATCTTGGGGGCAAGAAGAAAGAGAGAAACAAACCAAAGAAGAACAACAACAATGAGCAACCCAAAACCCAACCACAAACCCCTGCTGCCAGAAAACAACCACAACGCAAACCGAAATTCCCATGTCTCATTTGTGGTGACGATCACTACACTCGAGACTGCCCACATCGTGATGAAGTGGCCAAACTTTTCAAGGGAAATTCACAACCCGCTGTGCTCACTCAGCCTTTTCCACAGCAACAATCCTTGGTTGCACAAACCCCCACGCCGGGGGGCAATTCCAACCAACCCCATGATGAGGCCTCGACAAGTTCCCACATTTACATGTTTAACGGAGTTAATCTAACAACTCACTCTGCGACATATGACACGCCAGTTAAACCTGACAAGTCGAAGATCACTAACGGTTCTACGTCAGATCCGTTACCATCTTCCACCAATCCTCCATCTGTTAGCCCTCCATCCAGGCCACTCCAGATTGAGAAACCATCTTTTGACTCTATCCTACGCCCTCCTAAGAGCACCATCTGGAAATCTACATTCAATCCTAATTCACAGGCTGCCCAAAACTACAACATCGTAGAAGATTTGGCCCAAGCCCCGTGTTCTATGTCCGCCTTGGAAGTTCTACAACACTGTCCCAACCAACGTAGAACACTCTTAGCCGCTATTGGCGCTTTCGATCCTGAGTCATCAAATTACCTCACGTTTAACCTGGATGACCATCAACCGTGACTCTCCCACCAGCTAGCTTTCCAAATCGATGTGATTGTTCACAATCAACAAATCCACCGGACTATCCTGGATGAGGGAGCCTCCACCTATGTCATGTCCCTAGCCYGTTGGAAAGGCTTGAAGTCACCTGCCCTTAACAAATCCGCTACCATGTTAAGWGCCTTTGATGGAYGAGGTTTTCACTCTCACRGATTATTACAATCCTTAGCCGTTCAGTTGGGTGGMAAAACTGTTACTGTTGAYGTCGAGGTGGTCGATGCCCCCCTCGATTACAACCTGCTACTTGGAAGAAGTTGGTTCTACGCCATGACTGTCGTCGCCTCGTCRGTGTTTCGATGTGTACAATTCCCTCATCAAGGCAAAATTGTTACCATCGATCAGCTTGATTTCTGCACACCCGACGCTCGCATCCCTGCTACCAACAATATTCCTTTTCTGGGAGACCACCCGGTTACRTATGAAAGCGTTGGTGTTGGCTTGTTGAAAGATTCTATCCTCATGGGTACTTTCCCTACACCACTTCCACCTAYTGCACATCATATTTCCRTTGTCAATATGATTTTGACTTTGCCTTATCAATCCTTGGAATCATCTGACCCCTGGATTGTGCCTAGTCCTTTGGAATTCGATGTGCTCSGTGACACAATGCCACTGAGCCCAGCCGAGGCCGCATACGTAGCTATTCGATCCACCTCTCCCTCRTCGAATAATTCACATTYGTTGGCACCCKATACTTATTTGGTGCCCTCTTGGTTAGATTCCCTATCATCTGTYGTCGATTACATTTCCCACATTTTTCCTTTGGACGAATCTATCATGGAAATGCTTAGCATTGACGATCTACCCTGGGATGACAACCACCATCRATCCTCTTTTCTTCCGCCATTGGAGGMAATCCAAGACATACAATCTRTCTTCCCCCCCCCYGATGTTACCAAAGCTCCGCAATCTCCTATCCTCATGAYAGATACTCTCTCTGAGGGGAACATGGGTAACATCTCTACTACTGTCAYGATCAACATTTCAATCAAAGAAGGTGTCGTGGAAAACATCAACCTTGGTGCTAATTGCACATCCGACGAAGTGGTCTCTTATACCKCTTTATTCAAGGAATTTTGTGATGTCTTCRCATGGAGTTACGAGGAAATKYCAGGGATCGATCCTTCGATYGTCGTACATGAAATCAAAACCTACCCTRACGCRAAACYGGTTCGGMAAAAGCTTCGCCCRGTTCATCCCAAGAAAGTTGCAGCTATTAAGGCATAAGTTGAAAAAMTTCTAAAATATGGATTTATCTATCTCGTCCCTTTAACCGAATGGGTCTCCAACCTCGTTCCRGTCRCTAAGAAACAAGGGACCATCTGTGTTTGCRTTGACTATCGAGACCTCAATAAAGCTTGTCCTAAGGACAACTACCCTACACCCTTCATCGACCAAATCATCGATAACTGCGCAGGGAGCGTAATCTTTTCTTTCATGGATGGMTTTTCTGGATATAACCAGATTGAAATCMTGCCTACAGATCAACACAAGACAGCCTTCATCTKCCCTTGGGGAACTTTCGCCTACCGAAAGCTACCTTTTGGCCTTAAAAATGMTGGAGCCACTTTCCAGCGAGCCATGTCGTAYGCTTTTCATGACATCAAACATATCAYAGAACCGTATCTTGACGATTTACCTGCACATTCATTAAATCGATCTGATCACATTCATTTACGCGCGATTTTCCTGCGATGTAGGTTCTACCGTATTCATCTGAACCCACACAAATGCATTTTCRCTGTCGAATCCRRTCGACTCCTCGGATTCATTGTCTCCAAAGATGGGATTAGGGTGGACCCCTTAAAGATCAAGGCCATCTTAGCCTTACCCCCACCCACCAATTTAAYSCAACTCCAAAGTTTGCAAGGCAAAGCAAACTTTCTTTGTCGTTTCATCTGCAATTATGCCGAGATCACTAAAGGATTTATGCGGTTACTRCAAAAKAATGTCCCTTTCATCTGGGATGACGCAGCCCAATGGTCATTCGAYGCTCTCAAGCAYGCTTTGACCCATGCACCTTTGTTACACCCACCCGAATATACAAAGGATTATATCCTTTACTTGGCCGCTTCTACTTCCACCATTGCAATGGTGTTAGTCCAAGAAGAATCTAATGAYGAAGAACATGTGATTTACTATCTGAGCAAGAGTTTATMTGGACCCRAACTCAGATATTCACATGTTGAGAAACTGGCTCTGGCAGCTGTCATCGTTGTCTAAAGATTTCRCCACTACATCTTATTCCTCACCACCACGGTAATCACARACTCTAACCCCATGTACCACRTCCTGACACRTCAAGTACTTGGGGGAAAATATTCGAAATGGATCGTTATTCTTCAAGAATTCRATCTTGAGTTTAYGAAGGCGAAATCCAAGAAATCCCTRGTGTTTGTTGAGCTCATCTRTGCTTTTCCTCGTGCCGATGAAAACATCGAACCTAGAGATTCTCTACCCGATGAATCTCTCTTCCTCATCAGYACCTCTGATCCTTGGTACGGAGACATTCTCCTCTACCTTCAAACACAACGTTTTCAACCCAACATCTCTCRTGAAGAGCGACGAYGCATCCGTCACCACTCTCRYYRTTACCTCATCCTCGRCRACACCTTATATCGTCGTGGCATCGACACCATCCTTCGGCGATGTCTGAMTCAYGAAGAGGCTGAAGGCGTTTTGAACGATTRTCACCTTGGCGCCTGTGGCGGTCACCTTTCCGGCATGGCCACAGCCCAAAAAATCCTGCGTGCCGGCTATTTTTGGCCCTCAATTTTCAAAGATTGTATCGAGGCTGTCAAGAAATTCCCACCCTRCCAAATCTTTAAMAAKAAGGCACRCACCCACCCCATGCCTCTGCACCCAATTATCRCCATCGKCCCCTTTGCAAAATSGGGCATTGATTTCATGCAGTGTAAGCMTACCTCAGCCGGGGGRCACGGTTACATTATCGTYGCCGTCGATTACTTCACCAAATGGGYTGAGGCTATGCCTACCTTCCTGAATGATGGTYGTACTGCAGCTCTTTTCCTCTTCAACCACWTCATAACTCRTTTTGGTGTACCACATGCCATTGTCACTGACCACGGTGCACACTTCAAAAACTAGATGATGAGCGAATTACATGTCAAATTGGGTTTTYKCCATGAAAACTCATCCCCTTACTACCCTCAAGCGAATGGACAAGTTGAAGMTATCAAAAAAGTCCTAAAAACCATGATCCAATGCATGGTAGGGGAAAACAAAACATCGTGGCATCTACAATTGTTCTYCGTTCTCTGGGCCCATCGCACCTTTGTGAAAACTTCAACTGGATTCACTCCCTTCCAGTTGGTCTATGGCATTGAAGYCGTCCTACCGATCRAGTGTGAKATTCCATCACTCAAACTGAAAGTAGAACTCCTGCCCCACACTTCCGCTGAAGAAGAACAATTTTTGTATSTGTCCAAACTGGACGAAACGCGTCGCGATGCTACTCTCGCCAATGAGGCACATCAAAAAYGAATTAAAAGTCAATATGACAAATCTGTCCACCCTCGKACTTTCACGRAAGGAGACTTAGTCCTTACTTACGACCAAGCTCATGATAAATTGGGGACARGAATGTTAGAACCCATGTGGCATGGTCCCTACATCGTGAAGCGTGTCTTACATAAAGGTGCCTACGAATTAGTTGACCACGATGGAATCTCCCTAGGAGAGCCCCGAAACGGGATTTACCTTAAGAAGTACTATGCCTAGATCACCTAGCATATTGTACTTTGTACATTATTGTATTTAGTTTTGGTGTGTCTTTTCTCTCGCRTGCTCGAGTCTTTACCATTGCCACTCATGACTGTGCCTGTGTTTTTCATGCGCAGATGACGTCTGCCTTTCCTATAYTTTTTGGGTTCGCGGATGGCRCCAACYGACATACCCAGAACATTGCTTCGGCGGCATGGGTTATTTATTAGTTTGACGAGGTGGTGAGTTCAAGAGGCATCTGTTTAGGACCAKCAACCAACAATATGGSAGAATATCAYGYTGTCATTGGATTACTRACCCAAKCTTCCTCTMTAGGTATTTCYCGCATCATTATTTACTTAGACTCCCAACTGGTGGTTCRTCAACTCAACCRTATYTATGCTATCYGTAGTCGTATCCTGCTACGCCTACACTYGCAAGTTCGTCGTCTCGAACGAATGTTCGATTACATCGAATATAGACACATTCCGAGAGAACTTAATAGTGTTTCAGATTCATTAGCTAATTATATTATGGATCGGTATCTTGCCCACATATAARATTTGAGGAAAAARAAAATTGTACATTSCATGTAAATTAAAACACATCACARATATCATCATGTACAAATCATTGGCATAGTAAAAACTYGAAACTGTATAAATATATATATATGGCGTGACTRAAATGTTTGCATTACATCAAAAAGTGTGTAAGAGAACAAAATATTGGGTCCATCCACCCATACAACATCACCTGACAAGGCATACAAAAAACATGATCACGGGGAGACTCTAATMTCCCCGCGYTGCGTTGTGTTGCGAGTAGCATACTACTGCACACACTACAYGTGTCAAYAGAGAATTGATATTCTCTGGCACCCCTAYAGTGTGYCGCTGCAGATGCAAAGGCRCGTCCCCCCTCCGTAGAGGAGGGATACCCATCGTAAGGCCTTGGAGGTTCCTCTCAACCTCCCGGAGGCCCACCACYGGTACTACTRGGTCTGCTACAACTGGGGCGCCGCCACGACATCCTGGCACTGGTATATCCGYTGGGCGCACTGCTCCCTTGTCTGCATGTTGAAAACAAAACATCTGTTAAAAACTCTCTTACATACCCAAAAAAATACATATACATTAAAAACTTTAAAAAACAAAAACYCGACAAGGTATGGCTTAGTCTCTTACCTGACTCATCCCAATCTTCCCCCTCGGGAAAAATCAAATCCATACTCCCGYGGAAGTCTACATYGGCATACGGAAAKTCCTCGATCCAGAGGTACTKYCGCCTCAACCAGGCAAAGAAATCACCAGTAAAGCGGAACTCTGACTCTGAAACTAGCCTCGGAGAYAGGCTAGTMCACCTCTCCATCCGAGGCTCATCCATTGGTCGTACTGTCAGYGCRATMTRAGGCTGCATCTGAGGGATGCGCTCCAAGAAAAATGAGACTAAAAAYGAGCCATAKCCGAACTGCTTTTGACYAGTCATGCACCRTGAGAYTTGTTCCTTCACATTCCGAAGGAAYKYTGCACTCCAATTGAACAGTGTTGGCTMTAAACAYTGAACACCATAGGYCACATGTGACCTYGATGCCAAATGAGCACTAGTACTACYGGTCGCACTTGTGATAGMAAATAGTATCGACCGGAGAGGCAGATCTCGTATATCTTTGATAGGGATCCTGCCCCCTACCAACCTTGCTCCCAGAATGCAGTGGCATGCCAGATACACGTCCACCTGCTCAGGTAATKCCCTCTKTCCAGTAAAATATATAGGGACCCCTCTSTTCGAGAGACCGGTCAAAAAGTACACATCTTCCAACTCGATGKTTAGGAGTTGTGTACCAATGCGGAATCCTTGTTCCACGACGTCCCAAAGGCCAATCATGTGCTCAAGCAATAGAATCTCTCTTTTCAWTTTTTGCAATTTGAAAACTTGAGCAAGCCRCAGGCCCGCAAAGYGGCCCRCGTACGAGGACTCCGTAGAGTGGCTAAATCATCCATCTCATGTTCCCTCTCTTTCCATTCAATCATGTTTGYCGAAGACACCTACARAGAAAAAAAKAAAAAATTTCATCATTCCCCACATTTTTGTAATTTCGGCGATTTTCAAAASCATTTTAAAACATAAAATAAAGTKCCCATGTCATCTAAAAGMAACCAATCATCCTTTTTAACCRCCACACCCTTTAATATTTACCAAACAATGATCAAAACGTGTTAAAAATGCAATACGAYCTAAGGGGMTGCATGGGCAAATTTGGGGAGTTTTTATGAGTTTMTTTTTCTTAAAGTGGTGGKTCTAATCAAGTGCAAGGGTGTAGACATCCTAACAACCCTTCTCTAACACATTTTTGTGAAAGAGTCTCCCCATTTTATTAATGTTTAAAAGGAGGCCRATTTGGTCAAAGAGGGGCGACCTAGGGMTTTGTGTTTTAAATAAATAATGCCAYRAAAATCAATTTGAAAYCATGCAATTGAAAGAGCAAAGGATGAACACCTACCTGGTTCAAACGGTGAGCAAAATGATCRATCGTAGCTCCGGCAGTGAAGAAAACAAGATTTGCTTCAAATTGAGATTCTCCAACACTCCAAAAATCCTTGCAAATGAAATGGTAAATGAGTTTTCAAATCAATTGATATTTATAAAATTTCATTTTTTTTATAAGGTATGGTCAGTTTGGGTTTCTCTAATGATGTAAATGGCTTCACTAATCTYTGGTTTGTAGTTTCTGGCATCGTAGGTTTCCTAGCAGTTCTAAATGAATCATTCACCTTGTCGCAATTATGAGYATAGTCTTAGTTCRTTCYCGAGCTCAACAATATGAGAACGTAACCGAGTAAACTTTTATCTCTTTTTCRGACCCATATGGATACGAACACAYGAAAAAGGAACCCCCCTGGAGTCTCCTTTAAACCCTTTTYAGACTCTCTAAATATGAAAAGATTGTCGAGTGATCTTKCTTTCTTTCACACTCGTTAAAAGGTCAGAAAGAGTGTCTTTCGAGTGATAGTTTACCCCTTTTYCGGTCTCGTTGGACTACTGTACGAAAAAGGAACTGAGAGAGTTCTCTTTTAAGTGTTTTTCCAAACTCTATAATCTCGAAAAACCTTCGAGTTTTYTGTCTTTGGACTCGTTAAAGCACACATCGAYAGACCCATATGGGAYTGAACCCTTACTTATTCYGGTTCGTTAAACAAAGGAAGAGGAACTTACCGAAGGTAAGTTATATCGAGCATGTGTTATCCTCCTCRAGCTCATTAAATCAAAAAGAGGTACTCATCTATCTGGATGGGGGGGAAATTGAAAGGAGCAAGCCAAKCAGTCTCTTGAGAACATCATCCAGCACTTCTCAGAGTCGCCCTTGAACACGGCACTTTGTCACTTTGCACATATCATAATCTGTTGAACCTCTGCACTGATCCAATCCTTTGAGTTCCTTTCACTCCTTTGGGTCACCCGACGCGAGTCACAATACCCACTGCATAGTGTTGGTCTATGTCATGTTTTTCTATTGTGCCTCAGTGTTCAAGGGAAGTATCTGCCTCGAGAGTCAACCATCCCAAATATCTTGCCTCAAAACCTGTGTCAGTCCATGTCCATTTGATCTGCCAATTACATCTCCATGTTCGTTTCATGTCATTGATGGGGGATACATCAAGGCCCTCCCTCGACAAGTCTATTCCTGTCGACTCCAACACATTATCTGAGAATCAGACTTAGAAACCAGTTAGTACTTTGGGACCTACATGCCTCAATGGTAGGCCTCCTCACATTCGACAGTGGGTTTACATCATTGACCTCTGATCGAATGATTCCACGGATGTTCGACCTCAGCTCATGTATTCACATTCGCTGGGATGTACTAGGGTACCTTGGGAATCATTGACACTAATGGTGATCTCCCTCGCACTTGTTAACGGTTTACATCATTGACCGGTAATCAAGTGGTTTCTACCATGTTTGACATCGGGACATCTATTCACATGGCTAGGATCATACCACATTGGGATTGGTAAGAAGACCCTGGGTTGAGTAACCACTTTGATATATGTTTTTCCCAGGATGCGAAGGAGTTTCTATTGGACAAAGAACACATACATTGTTACATAGATCCACTTTGTATTAGTCGTGGCTATGTCTTGTCATCTCGTAGATCCACTGTGTATTCTTCGTGGCTACAATCAGTCCGAGTCATTAGAGTATATATCCACATTGTATCTTCAGTGGCTATACCTTTTTATCAATACAATTATGGATCTGCAGTGTATTTTATGGCGGCCATATCTTGCAAGTCTTGATCACCCAAGCATAGGTATGCCTGCCTTGGATTTTGAAATATGTCATGATATTTGTTGGATGTTTGTGTGCAGCTTCTGTCAGGTTCTCCGAGAATATACCCTTGCTTGAGCATCTACAAAGTATTTCAGTTATCAGTTGGCATCTTCTAACTTCATACTTTGGGGGGCATTCTGTTACACGTCAAAATTGCTCAGCTAGATAAGTGTCGCATGTCCCTCTCGGTCGTCATAAGTGTCACATCTTCCCTACAACTTTCGCAAAGTGTCGCAAGTTGGTCACTAGTGTCGCAAATGATGTTCAGACATGTTGTCATGAAGACGACACTAAGGAGGCACTTATAATATCTCACATGACTGATTTGAAGGAAGAGAACTGGTTTACTGGAGTAAAATAACTCTTAACACCTGAAAAGGGCTTTTAATCAAGGGTTTTGAGGGTGAATGCTCCCCTAAAACAGCCTTAGCAGCACTGGCACTCCTCTATAAGGCCTCAGGAAGTGTTATAACACTTCCTCACCCCTCTGAAGGAGTGCTGCCCATTTCTGAAGCGTTGGTGCTCCCCTAGAGCTTCTCTGGGAGCGTTCTAGCGCTCTGATGCCCCTTTTTAAGGAGCGCTCCCTAATCTGGGTCAGTTGTTAGCCCGTTGAGGAGAATAAGGGAAAGATCTTTCGAGATTAGGAGGCAGTTGTGCTCGAATTCTTGGTTTCATCAAGAGATCCTTGATCTGAGGAGGAGGTTCTCAACTTGTTCTAAACATAACTCAAGAGGTTAAGCCCCTCTTAACCTATATAAGCAAGCTCTATGATGGTGGAAAGGGGAAGAACTGAAGCTATGAAACTTATGATCTTGGAGGAAACTTACAGTCACAATGATCAGTGAAGTTGTTGTTATCCAAATTGTGGAACTTTCAGGCAAGGGTTAGACGAAGGGGACTTGATGAAGCTGTCACATTCGCATCTACGATTGTAAGCACTGTTGTTGTTATTCTCATCAATATGACACGCTTGGCCTGTTTCTTTCTAGTTTGTGTCTAATGTCACATGAACTTATCACTACTTGATAGATCTGTTTTCAAGCTAACATCAATAGAGTAGGAAGTAGTTGTATCTTGTTTTGTCCACAGAACTCAGCGAGGAGCAAAGGATTGGAGCGCAACTCGGAGCGTGCAAGGACAAACGTCGGTTAAAAGGTACCTATGTCATCCTCCCTTCTCATGTGTTAGATTAGATATATTTGAAAGGAAGTCAGTGTCCAAGATAAGCAGTTTTCTGTCTAGGGTTAAGGTCAAGCTCTAGAGGTGATCTGCCTGTCCGCAGGGAGATTTTCCTACAACAGTAGCGACCGTAGCACTAGGTTCAGCATCGATAATATGCTTCCCTCCTTTGGGATTTGACTTGGAATCAGAATTGGACTCTGACTCGAAAGCCTTCAGCTCAGCCATGAGGGACTGCTTGGAGTGGCATTCGTCGGTGTTGTGCCAAGGAATTTTATGGTACTCAGACCATTTTCTCGTGTCCTTCTTCATCTTCTTGTTTCCCTTCTTGTTTTGCGTCTTGGACAAATTGTCATGAGGGAGGCCATCGTGACTTGGTCCCCTATTGTGTGGGTTGGGTTTGTATTTTCCCTTCTTTGGCTGTGAGGGGTTTGCAGATCCAAACTCTCATTTTTTCTGCTTAAATTTATGCTCGATCTTGATAGTGTATCTATAAGTTGTGCCCAATAAGGCGATGTCCAAGAACTCCATTTCTATTTGAATGTATCTATGCAAACAGTCATGGTATTTGAGAACCAGATGATGCTTAGAATCTTTGATACCCAATTTGGTGTGGAGGGTATGGAAAATATTGGTGAAGCCTGGTACTGTATGGTCCCTTTCTTGATGTAGGGTGGTTCATCTAGTGTACTAGTCCTTGTAGCTTCCAACAGGGTAGTATTATTCTTTAATGGCATCCCGAAAGGAATCCCATGTAGGGGCCACCACAAAAATTGCAGATTCCTCCACGGCCCTTTGCTTAGAGTAGGTATTCCACCAGTCTTTAACATGGGGAACGGCCTTGAGGAGTGCAAAAGTGATATTTTCCCAATCGAAAAAATTGTGGACCGAAAAATATCCTTCGAGCATATTTAACCATTTATCTACAGCATCCGCATCTATCAGTCCTTCAAATAATGGAATATCAAAATTCACATGTACCTTGAAAGGGGTTGGATGGTCGCCTGATGAAGATGCTTCTCTCGTGGGCAATTGTCGAAGGATCTACGTGAAATTTTCCATCATTTCGTTCCTTTGCCGCATGAGGGCTTCCTCGAGAAACATTTTAATAGGATCCTCTGCTCCATAATATTTATTTTTATCTCCCATGGGTTTTTTTCAGGTTTGGTGCGACCTATCTAGTAATGGCTCGATTGGTTCGAGTCCCAACTTCTTGTGCCTAGACCTTGTCGGGAACATGCATGAAGAAAAATAAATGAAGAGCAGGTCACTCTGATACCACTGATCCAGATTTAGGAGCACAGCGAACTGATTATAGACTAAATACCATAAACACGGAGATAGGAATAATAACATAAATATTCAGTGAACAATATCTTCCATTAAATAATGAAATAGGTTGAAACTATAAAACTGCAGAACTGAAACTTGCTCGAATGGTGGTAGTTATCTCTAAGAAGAGATGTGGATGCTACGCGTATCAGTTTGAGCAGAATGGATTACAATGAGGCTCCATAGGCCCTTTTCATATTACTCAGGAATGCCAAAACCCTAGACATCCAAAAACCTAACCCTAGAAGGTGAAACGCCAAAAGTCATGTGGGCCCTATGGGTAAGTTGGTGTAATTTGGAACCTCAACTTCCTAGGGTCATAAATTTTGCATACGACCTATGTTTTAGACGTGTGATAGCTCATTGGAAAGGTATTTCAAAGAAATACACATTTCTCCATCAGACTCTAACTCCATCTACAGTCTGATTGTGGTGAGTCAAAAAAACAGTGTTTGGGGCCTCAAAACAACCCTGAAAGTACAACAAGATGTGTTGATATGAAAACATACAAAATAGGCTAGTTGGATTAGGCGAGAGGCCACCCGTATCCACCTAGAGAATGTGTGAGGCTTCAGACAACCCCAGAAGTGTAGAACTCACAATTATAAAATAATACAGAAATACGTATTGAACAAAAATGGACACGAGGAGCTAGTTGGAATAGGTGGGTGGCCACCAATATCCATCTGGATCGATTTTAAAGATATGGTTATAAGAATAGCAAGAATAATAATAATCAAGAGAATATAAACTATAATCCATTCTCTCCACTACAATATTACAATGTTGAATGCCAAAAATGCAACAATTATGGTCACAAATCTAGTGATTGTAGACTACCAAAGCTTCCCATAAAAATTTCCAAAATTCAAGAAGAAAAACATAAGAAGGCATGGAAAGAAAAACAAATGGAAGAAAAAGAAACAATGTAATGTATCCTTATATGCTAAATATAAAAGGATTCAATGGTATTTTGACAGTGGATGTTCAAATCATATGACTGGAGATCAAGACAAATTCCTCAGTCTGAAAAGGAAATAAAAAGGAAGTTTTACTTTTGGAGACAATGTCTCTGCCAAGATACTTGGAAAGGGCACAGTCAGTCTAGGAAATAATAAAGCTAAAGCATAAAATGTGCTATTAGTTGAAAATTTAAAGCCTAATCTCCTCAGTGTGAGCCAAACATGTGATCAAGGACACATACTCATATTTGACTCTCAAAAATGTGAAATTAGAAAATAAGACGCATGGAAACTAGTGGTTGTTGCACCAAGGACACCAAACAACGTTTATATCTTAAACATTGAAGAATAAGAAAAATGTTGCATGAGCCAAATAGACAAAAGTTGGTTATGGCACAGAATAATGGGACATATATGTTTTGACAATTTGATAAAAGTAAATAAAAAGGAAGTTGTGAGAGACATGCCAAGGATTATTAAACCTCCAAACTCTATTTGTAGGCATTGCCAATATGGAAAGAAGAACAGAGTAAGATTCAAGACAAAAGAATACTCTACATCAAAACCATTAGAACATGTTCACACTAACCTCTATGGACCAACAAGAACTAAAAGCATGCAAGGCGAACACTACTTCATTTTATTCATTGATGACTATACAAGGATGATTTGTGTATCCTTTCTTAAAGAGAAATCATAAGCATTTAGAAAATTCAAAGACTTCAAAGCACATGTTGAAAATGAGAATGATCTCAAAATCAAGTGCCTAAGATCAAACAATGGAGGGGAATTTACCTCCGATGAGTTCAATGAGTTTTGTGAAACTCATGGAATTAAAAGACACTTTTCAGCTCCAAGAACTCCTCAACAAAATGGAGTTACTGAAAGGAAAAATAGAATTGTCCAAGAAGCAACCAGAACTATGTTAAATGAATCCAAACTCCCATATATCCATTGGAGAGAAGCAGCATATACAACAGTATATATACTTAACATAGAACAACTTAGATTTAGCCATGACAAGACATTGTATGAGTTGTGGTTTGGCAGAACAACATTAGTAAAACACTTCAAATTCTTTGGGAGAAAATGCTATATAAAAAAAGATGATGATAATCTAGGAAAATTTGATTCCAGATTAGATGAAGGCATATTTCTTGGTTACTCATCCAATAAAAAGGTCTACATATGCTACAATCTAAGATTGCACGAAATTGTGGAAAGTGCAAATGTAAAGGTGGATGATCTAACATCAAGAAGACTCAAATATCAATGAAATTCACAAATTGATGAAAAAAGAAGAGATGATGATGAAGAAGAAGAAATTGAAGAAATACAAGAAGACAAATCACAAAGTGAAGAAGAAAACAAAGAGGAAGCATCACCAAGACAAGAGTCAAAAGCACCATAAAGAAGAGTACAAAGAGATCATCTTGAAATTCAAATCATAGGCAACAAAAGTGTTGGAGTTGAAATAAGAAGAAGGCTAACATATGAATCAAAACAAGCAATGCTCTCCCTAATAGAACACAAAATATTTGCAGAAGCTAGCAAAGATGAATATTGGATTAAAGCCATGAATGAAGAGCTTGATCAAATAGAGAAGAATCAAATCTCGGAACTTGTCCCAAGACCAAAAGACAAAAATGTGGTGGGGACCAAGTGGATTTTTAAAAATAAAGTTAATGAAGAGGGTCAAATTATAAGAAATAAAGCAATATTAGTGTGGAAAGGATATGCACAAGTAGAAGGGATTGACTTTGAGGAAACATTTTCCCAAGTAGCCAAATTAGAAGCTATCAGAATGTTCTTGGCATTTTCATGTTTTAATAATTTCAAAATATATCAAATAGATGTCAAATCAGCATTCTTAAATGGAAATCTAGAGGAAGAATTTTATATAGAACAACATGAAGGATTTATATTATCATAAAATAAAGACTATGTCTGCAAATTAAAGAAAGCATTGTATGGTCTCAAACAAGCTCCCAGGGCATGGTTTTCAAGACTTGATAATCATCTACAACAACAAGGATACATAATAGGGGCTACTGACAGCAATCTCTACATTAAAATTGAAAATCAGAATATGATTATTGTTATAGTATATGTGGATGGTATCATTTTTGGAAGTAATCTAAATCCTCTAAGTAAACAATTTCCTACAGAAATGCAAAAATAATTCGAGATGTCAATGCTTGGTGAACTAACATTCTTCCTAGGGTTACAAGTGTCATAATCAAACAAAGGCATATTCATATCTCAAACAAAATATATTAAATAAATGTTGAAGAAATTTCAAATGGAAGATTGTAAACCTATGATCATTCTTATGATTACAGGATGCAAACTTAGCAAAGATGATGAATCACTAGAAGTAGACCAAACCATGTACAAATCAATGATTAGTAGTCTATTATATGCAATAGCAATAAGACAAAACATTATGTAAGTTGTAGGATTAGTGGCCAAATTTCAATTTGCACCTAAACAGACACATATGAAGGTAGTTAAAAGAATTTTTAGATATCTCAAAGGCACCTTGGATTTTGGATTATGGTATCCAAAAATAGAAGACTTCACATTAACTGCATATACTGAAGCAGATTAGGTTGGAATTGTGGATGACAGAAAAAACACTAGTGGAGAGCATTCTTCCTAGGAAAATGTCTTGTGTCATGGCTAAGTAAAAATAAACCCTCCATATCACTATCTACAACAGAAGTTGAATATATTGTTTCTGCCTCATGTTGCATTCAAGTAATTTGGATGAAACAAACTCTAGAAAACTTACAAGTAAAATATGGTCATCCAATTATTCGTAACTGTGACAATACCAGTGCCATAAACCTTTATAAGAATCATGTCATGCACTCAAAAACCAAGCATATCCCAATCAAATTTCATTTTTTATGAGAACGTGTTTCTCAAAAAGTTGTTAAAGTGGAATATGTGGACACTAAAGAACAAATTCCAGATATATTCACAAAACCTTTACCCATGAGTATTTTTGAATACCTTAGATGGAAATTGGGGGTAATCTCCACATCTAATTTAATTGGACAAGCTTCATCAAAGAATGAGCCCATGGGAAGGGGCAGTATATCCTCGGGGGGGAGTAAAACCTCAAGGGGAGCAGAGAAATTTCATTTATGTCATTGTTGTCAAAGGGGGAGAATAAATAGTAAAACTCAATTAAAATAAAGAGTTTTTACTTTGTTTACATCAATTCCAAAGGGGGAGAATGTTGGACATGGTATTATGTTGTCATTGATGTCAACAAGGATTAATATGGGTTTGTCATTCAAACAAGTACCTTGCTTTACTAGTTGCAAGTCTTAGTCTTCTCATTACTCCATCTGCTTCATTAGAGTTAATTATTTTGAGACATACAAGGTTGAAGTTGTCCCATATAAAATAAATAAATAAAATCAAAATATGGTGCTCAAATAAAATACAGTAACTATATTTTAACAAAGATCAAAAGAAACATGTACCAAATCTACTCGAGATTCTAAATTCTCTGTGTATTATAATGATCGATGTTCTGATCATTATAAGTATGAAATTTGCAGGAACCGACAGTAAAGAACGAAGAACAATGTTGATCATTGGATCAAAATAAGAGCATGATCAGATGGAGGAATCAACGGTGAATGGAGAAGAACGAGGTTGATTAATCGACGATCTTTGGATCATGAAACCACGAGCCGACAACTTGGATATTTTTCCATGACTCCAATGCACACCCCAAATATTGGATAAGTATCATATTCTAAGACTCATTTAAAGAATCACTTAAAAAAAATTCTAAGTATGGTTCATTATGGAGGTAACGAAAGTTGGGCGTGCATTTTGATGACACTCGAGAAGACATGTGAGTCTGTGAGTCCACAATTCCGCGAACTCTCCATATAAAATTTCTAAGCAAAGTCCATGTTTGAAATGAATTAGGACCATCCACTCAACGGTTGATTAAATCCAAACCATGGATCTGTCTAAAGTGCCTAGAAAAGCTTGTGGATCATCCACTCAACACTTGATCATACATGAACCGTCGATCTAAATTAACACCGAGATAATCCCAAGTTCGCAAGTCGTGAACTGTCCACTCAACTCCTAATTAAATTCGAACATTCAATCTAAACTAACGCCAATATAAGCCCGAGTCCACGAGTCTGCGAGTCCGTGAACCATCCACTCAAAGTTTGATTACATCTGAACTGTCAATCTAATTAATGCCAAGATAATCCTTGTGCATGGTTTCTCTTGATCACATACCAAGGTTGTATGGAAAACATGAGGCAACGAAGGGTTAAAATACTAGATAGCACCTAGTTATAGGGTAGGGTCACCTAGTAAAAATAAAATGTGTCTACGGGCTAAACCATAAAATAGGCCTTACGCCTTCTTTGTTTAAATGTTGGTCACAACTATTGGTTCTATGAAAAAGGGGCCACGAGATTAGCACCCATCCATCTCGATAACACAATAAATGTACTAGAGAACATTAAAAGGTTAGAAATTTGTCTATTAAAGAACCTAGAATACAACGAAGAAATATGAGATCGAAATAAAAAGGGGGTCGATCCATCAAAGACTAAGAGATCTAATCAAACAAGGCAAAGAAGGGTTCAAAATTGTAATTGAGTAAGTTTTGTAAAATAATAAAAGTAATTCGTTCCTAAAATAATATTAAGTTTATGAAGAGGCACATTGAATCAATGATCTTTTTAAAGAGACACAATCATTCAAATATCATACACATATTGGAATATTATTTAAACAGAAAGATATGATGAAAGGAAGATGTCTATGTGGTCTAATTCGGAAGATCAAAACACAGAGATAGTCCAAGGAAGAACTTGAGGGTGGAAAGGAGGTCAAGGGGGGATTAAAGTCCTCTACAGGTTGAAGCCTGAAGCAGGGAGTGGGTGCTTGAAAACAAGAGGATTGGAGTCCTCTATAAGTTGGAAACTAATCTAAAGGGAGTTGGTGCTTTCTCAAGTTGGTGCTTGGAAAACAGGTGATTGGTGTCTCCTTGAGTTGGTGCTCAAAAGAGGAGAGATTCGTGTCTCTTACAAAACTAGAACTTGTAAATGAAATATAATTTTTATGATTGTTACATTTAAAATTCAGAGTTATATATATTCTTGTTGATAATCGTTGTAAATTAATAAAAAAATTAATTTAATTTGAGAAAAATAAGCAATATCGATTCACACCCCCCCACTCTCAATATTGAACAACATTCCAACACACTATTTCCTACTTCAGCTACATCAGCAACATAAATTTTTGGTATTAATATTCCATTTTGATCTCTATGTCAATGCATGTAATCTAAATATGTCTGTGGATTTTTTTTTTTTAATTTCAAATTGTTCGTAATGAAATTTTAGCAACCTCCCTAGCGAGGGTTCCAAAATATGTTGGAACAAATAATTACAACAAGATATATTGAAATCCGTAGTTTTACTTTAATTATCAACCCAGGGATCATCCAAACTTATGAGGTCTTGTGCACTATGTGTGCAAATTACCAAAGTCAAATCTGAACTACTAATTCTAATCAAAATTGTGATAAGGCAAATGATCAACTTTGACATCTAATTCTAATTTACTTCTCATGTTTTTGGATCCATGACTTTCACTCCTATATCCTCTAACAATATGAAAAATATGGATGAAGGTCTAAGGTCTCTCTCTCTTGTATGAAAAAATAATTAAATGAGAAGGTGTCTTTAAATCAATGATCCCTATGTTGCTACTAGATTAGTCAATCCTTATAGAATTAGTGATCATATACTAGATTCATAGAATCCACTTCAAATTAATGAACGTTGCAATTTAAAAGAAATTAAAGAAATACATGAAATGAAAGTGCTACTCAAAGAAATATAGGAAATGGAAATATTGGTGGAAAATAAAATCGCATAAACTAACTCTATGTTTCTACATGAGCCTATCTACTCTAAAACCGAATTGCAAATACAAGAAATGAAAATACAAGAGGGTTCCTATATCCATTCCTTCGGTAGGCCCTACTCAAGGAAATTCTTGAAACTCTTGGAAACACTCAAAGGCTTAGAAATTCAATAACAAAAATCCCTTTATTGAAAATTATCATGGAACACGAGGACAAAAATATGTCTTTCTACTATAGTTCAAACTAACTTCAACAATAGCAAACAAATTAAATAATAACATTGACTATTTTATACTATCAACTAAGCTTATATTTATGCCGGAAAATATTCCTAACTAGATTGTCAAATCAAGTCCTTGATTGATGGGAGTCATCCCTTAATGGCCTAATTTTCTAAAGGTTGTTTCAAGGGGTCTATTTCCCTCCTTTTCCAATTTGAATCCCAAAATCAAAAGGAGGTATTTTCTAGGGTAATTATTGTTTCCTTCAAGTTCTCGTAGTCTTGAGGGTTGCAAGGGGCCAATATCCCCTATATTTCTCAACCATTTATCTTATTGGTCTATGGTAACGATTAAAAAGGATCAGTTGGCATGTGAGTCAAATCTATTCATCAAGGCTATGCTAATTTCCTACTTGTAAACCGCATTATCTCAAGGATGAAAATCACATAATAACCATCAAAAACACTTAAGACCAACCATATATCACATCCTAATTGAGATTAAATAAATTATATTTGATTAGATAAGCATGAGTCAAAATATCTAAATTGGTCATAAAAAGTACTAATATTTTTAGGAAGGTCTTCTTGAACCTAGGAGGAAAAGTGTAAGAAAATTAAGCACAAGATGGGTCATGAAAGTGACAAAACAAGGTCCCATCAATGATCTTGTTGAGCTCTTTTTAATCCAAACACATACTACCATGTACCATCCTTTTTGTAAACCATCGCCATTGGTGAAGAGAAAGCATTTTTGCTAGGTTAAGTGATGTTAGCCTATAACATTTGTTGAACCATATGCTCAATCTCCCTCTTTTGTGCCTAGGGGTACCTGAAAGGTCTGATGTTACGAGGGATGCTTCCTAGTTGCAGGTGAATAGTGTGATCATGTTCTCAAGTAAGAAAAATAACTTTGGGAATTTTTGAAAATACCTTGGAATGATTGGCGATAACTCTTTGGAGATCTAAGGGAATAGAAGGTTTAGAAGTTTGAACATATAGTGACCACAATTATGAAATTATGCCATGGTACCCATTTTTTAATAATTTCATCATGTAGTTATAACTTATTACTTTAGACAATTTCCCTTGGATATCTCTGAGTTCAGTTTCCTTACCTTTTGAGGAAAATATCATGAAAAGTTCTTGGAAATTAAACAACACTATTCTCAATGATTGTAACCATTGGACCCCTAAGACAACATCAACACCATCCATTTAGATTGCAATCATTGGGATATCCAATAAACAATCCCCCATGGTGAGATAACTTTCCTGAACAATTCATGGTACAACCATTTGCAATTATTACTTGAAACTTTGGTACTAGATATATAAAGAAATTGAGAAGTTTGGTTATTTTGTAACTAATGAAGTTATGGGTACTACTAGAATCAATCAAGACCGCTACCTTTTCCTTTTCGATATATCCCTCTATCTTGAGAGTTTGAGGCTAATTCCTACCAAAGCATGATCAGATATGGCTGGAGTAGTTTCTTCTAGTTCTAGATATTGAGAAGGTTTTATTTCTTGTTCTTCATCCTCTTCACAATTTAGATATAATAATTTATTCGTTACACATATGCCCCTTACTATACTTACTATCACAATTGAAACATAATCCATTTGCTCTTCTTTCATCCATTTGCTAAGGTGTTCACCTTGTAGTTTGAGTGAGGTTAGGAGTGAGAACATTGCACTCTCTATAAGTGTTGGTGGCCACCCTTCTAGTAGCCATATTTTTATGTTCAACTTTCCTTGCCACACTGAAAGCATGCTTTAGGGATTTAGGGTCCAAGAAATACACCTCATGTTGAATGCTCTCTTTTGGAGTGCCCATAAAGAGATCAAACAAATTATCCCATGTAATTTTCTTCACGCTAAGACTCAACTTTTGAAATTGTTGAATGCACTCTAAAACTACAACTCTTTTCCTGAGGTTTATCAATTCAATAAAGTAGGTTTTTCTCTTAATATTTCCAAAATGTTCTATTAATTCATTTGTAAAGTCGAAAAAGAGACAATAAAATCCCTTTTGCAAATAAAAAATCATTGGAACCACACAAATTTATCAAGTTCTAAATACAAGGATGTAATAGTTACCTTTTATGAAGTTGGCACATGGTGTAGATCAAATAATTTCTCCGTCTAGAATATCCATGTTATGGGATTATTACCATCAAATTTCCTCATATCAATCTTGTGAATGAAGAATTTCATTAGTCCCGAGTTGAAACCCCAATGATATGGATCTTCCTTGTATTCTTCTCAAGGAGGTGAATTTCAAGTAAGGAGACAACTTAGCTCCTTCAAAAGGTTCTCCCTCATGTAATTGAGATTATAATTGAGATCATCTTTATTTCCATCTCTTTGATGTCATCTTTGTTTCCATCTCTTTAAGATTGTCTTTGATATCATATTAGAAAGTTTGGAATTCAATTATGGTTACCATATTCAAGACCTTAGTTAACATTATACATTCTAGACTATCTATTCTCTCTTCCATCGTGGACATCTTAAAATCACTCTCTTACTTTTATTCTTGTGTCATGGGTGAGCCTTTAGAATCCTTTCTAGTAAATGCATTTAGCTTATTATGTCTAGACACGACGGGCTTAGGGTTTTGGAGACAAATCTATTAGCCAATATTCAATTTGTTATAACTTCTCTAATTGTAATATTCTATTGATTAAGTTTATGTAGAATGTATCTAAAAATTCCTCTTCAA
>ML794533.1:58467-71472 GCA_009831015.1 Picea engelmannii
AATCCTAAGCCTGCATGCAGCTATCGTAGGTATACTTCATAGCCTACATACATTTCTATTTTTAAAATCAGTCATCTCAGGATTGGTCACCATCCTTCTCATGTGATCTGCAAAGGCATAAACATTTGCCTCTTATCATGACAACAGAGCATCCTTGCTTGTTTACTCTTTCCTTTAATTGTACTAGATTTTCCTAGGGATATGGAGTACATTCCCTTTAAGCTATCATTCAAGATAGATCCTTCACGACTCTTCAGGACGGAGTCAACCATGCATCCATGGTATTCATTCAATTTTGGCAACTGTAAGTCTTGCCTCACGTTTCACTCATCAGGGCCATCATGTTGGGCCTTTAGTATATTTATACTCTTACATCATACATGTGCATTACTTGCATGTTCTATATATCATTCATACCTCATTGGTATGAGTATCAGGCTTCTTAATAGGAAGCTCCTCGGTGCATTAAACTCATGCACTATTTATCATACTAGCTTACACCCTCTCCTCACACGACCACCAGCAATGACCACGATCTGAATTTAAAAGGCACTTCGCATTTCGCGATTTCGGAATTCCCGTTGCAAGGAATTATGTTTCCTTGATTCCCGAAATCTAAAAACCTGAAAGACCAAGGCTAAGGTTTTCTCGGCTCTTTCATCTACATGACCCTTCGCTCAGAATCTAGGGTCAATTCTTGGACACGTGTCAGGATCCTGTATTTCGGCGAATCCATGGAAAACGCTCCACCATTTCCAAAAATTCTATTCTATGCGGCCCGACAAGTATGGATCCCACGGTCCAGATCTCTCTGGCAATCATCGGTCCTGATTAACTCGGTGATTTACCTGGCGCGACTTTGGAAAGTCTACGCTTCCATTTTCCCCATAGACAAAACCTCGAAGCTCTAGATCAACGGCTCTCATTGATTCCGATCTAACGAATATTATTCCTCCTGAGCTTATGAGTGATGAGAGGTTATCAGCCTTATCTTCCCTACTGATTAATTAGGTCTAACGGTCACCAACAGCTCTCCAACCGACGGTTGTGATTATGTTGCGATTTCGCATTTCACGACTTCGGGACTTCTATTATGGAGAACCTCGAATCCTTCGATCTCCAAAATTGCGAAATTTTCTCTGGACGATCAATGGTCCAATTCGCTCCTTGATCAATAGCTATGATCTTTTCACGAATTTCTCATTGCTTCTCCCAAGCCTTTTGGTCTTGCAAAATTCTGGTATCTCCTCGCAACTAACCAGTGTGCTATTTCCCGAGATCGAACAACCCGAAACGTTTCGGTTCTTTCTGAATGGATCTTGACTCTAGATCCCATCCAATCTTCAAAATTCTTTCCTGAAGGATTTCTCCTGCTACATCTTCTGAGATTTTAAGTTACTTACAGGACTAATCTCATAATCCCAACTCATACGGGTGTTACCCTCTCTTTATGGAAACAACCAACAAGGGTCACTTTTGGGAATTAGCAACAGTCTCAAAGGACTCCTCAAACAGGTTATCCTCACTATCGATTCTAACCATTATAGGTTAGGTAAAACTGACCCTACATATTTTCACTAGTCCTCTTAATCATGAGGAATTATATGCTCAGGGTTTAGTCTCTTAATAATACAGTGGTCATAACTTTCTAAGGATCCTACCAGTGCTTACCAGATTTCCCAAATCTCGAAGGGGTTCTTCCTTTGGGTATTAATCCTTACCTAACCAGCCATCTTAATCGCAAGAGACTCTACATGCTTTAGTAGGTAGCCATCGTTACATTAAAGCAGAACAACTTAGTTCATGTCCCTTGTCCGGCTCGTGTAGCTTCATAGAACAATTTATTCCACCTCTGTTATTGGCACTCATATCTTATCAGTAATAATGATCAATGCATCCCTACTCCTATGAGAGTAGTTACCTTCTTAACTGAGGGTTATAGAAATTTCGAGATTACAGTCTAATTCTGCAATCCTTCTCCTTAAAGAGAAAACGCAGATAACAATATCTTCTAACATGGCTCATACCTGAGCCCAAGCAGGCCAAGTGTTGTAACCATGCTCTGATACCACTTTGTCACATACCCATTACCAAATCAAAAAAATTTGTTGTTTTCTGCAGACTCAGAGCCCCAAAATATCTATGGAGGCCTAGCGTAAGCTAGCTCTTTCTCTATCGGCTCCCATGTGATCGTAGGTCATGATCACAGGTCAAATAATCATGGTGCCTCTTGGTATTTTGCGACTCGGCGCCATAGGAATGTCGAATCATTCGAATCTGCAACCGTCGAATCCTGACAGGGCTAGCGAATGGCCAATGGGAACAGATCCCAACAGGGCTAGAGAACTGCCAATGAGAACGGGCCCCGTCGCGCGGTTAAGTGGAGTATAGGTGGTAGAGAGGGAAACGTGACACAGTAGTCGATGTGATAGGAGGGGGCCCCACTTTACACACCATACCATTTCGAAGCCCCCCCCCTATTAAAGGCAGAATGGCAAGGGGGGTCCGGAATCCAATTGAGCACCGTTGATCAAGGTGAAATAATCTCGACCGTTCGAGAGTTGCGCGTCCAATTCCGGACCCCCCCCCCCCATTAACGACAGAATAGAAAGGGGGTCCCGGAATGAAGCCTCAGCCGTAGATCTGGGTGGGTGGACTCTGGTCGTCCAGATCTACTCGCTACTTACCTTAATCCACATTCACGCCCCAACTTAAAGCTGGCCTCTCTTCCTCACATCTAACGGTCATTACAACCGCTGAGATTCCCCGAAGGAATCTTGTCCGTTCATCGGGATTTAACCACATGCTCACATATACCTATTATAGGTCGGGATTTATTAAGGCGAGAGTCTGACCTCTCGTCAACGGAACTCCCGAATCCCCGATTTCCCGATACGGGTAATATTTCGACACGTAGCCTCATTACATCAAACAGTCCAGATCTATCCCAGGATTTCCATAATGGAAAGTCCCGATCTCTTGTCACCAGGACTCCCGATTTCCCGACTCCCGGTTTCCCAAAATGGGTAATCTCTTGACACGTGGCCTCCTTAAATCGGACGGCTCAGATCTATTCAGGAGTTTTCACCATGGAAAACCCCGAACTCTCATCACCGGGACTTCCGAATTCGCGATTCTCGATTCCCCGAAATGCGTAATCTCACGACACATGGCCTCCGTCATTCGGATGGCTCAGATCTATTCTGGGGTTTTCACCCCTATACACTGGAGTTTTAACCCTCGGGTAACTCCTGGCAGATCCAACGGTTGTCGGGTTTTCCAGCCTAGATCTGACGGCTTAGATTGGCTCCTACCCGTGCATTCTTCCACGACTCCCTGGACGTGGAAAAATCAACGGTCCAGATATTCTCATGGACCTTGGAGATCTACGATCTCGAATTCTTCGTGGCCCACGAAGACATAGAAAACAAAGGGGTAAGGCATTTAACACCTTACCTTCTCCTACCAATCTAACGGTCGGGTGTGACCGCAGATTTCCCGACGGAATCTTGTCCATCGATCAGCACCTATCAGGGATAAGGTACTTAACCTTCCATCTTTTTCCTCCAATCTAACGGTCATGAGTGACCACAGATCTCCCGACGAGACCTCGTCCACCAATTCAATACTTCTTCCTTATGTTGTTGTCTCAGGTTTTCAAGAGGATCGTTCCTCCTTGTGCAGGGTTACTAAGGTCTTACGCCTTCACGTTCTCTTTCCCAGTTCTTGATGGGCTTTTCAAGGAGGGTATCTCTATGGGGAGGTTTACCTAGGGTGCTATCTAAGGCATATAAGGGTACCGCCCTCTCGAGAACCAGACGTGAAGTTTGAATTAGATCAGTAAGCATATAAATAGCGATTCATAAGGACATAAGCCATATGTAGTCTTTCCATACAAATATACAACTACTAGTACTAATCAAAACACCATACAGACATTCTTATAATGAAATCATTCACAGTTTCACAGCTTATGATCATAAATGTCAGAATACATATATTTAAAGATGCCAAAGGAAAAACACTTATCAGAAAGTAACACCGGGGGTTATGCAACTGCTGAGAGGGGTGCTCGTTTCCACAAAACCGTAGGCTCAGCAACTCCCAATGGATTTACCACTGGCCACCCCTGAGCTGAGACCACAATGCTGTGAGACTGTGTCTTTGTCGTCCAGTGACCAGAAGCGAAGGTTACTCTCCTTCCTCTCTGCTATCACTCACTTTGCATATCACTAGAGCTCTCCCCTCGCGTCTGCCCCCCCAATCGCTTCTTCCCCACGCCTTATCCTCTTGCGAGGTTGTGTGTGGCGCGATTACCCTCACTCTAGTCAGGCATGACGGCTCTATGGATGGGCGGTTCACCTCCCATCCCTCATTAAGACATCTACCTACTAGCCTATGAGACATTTAATTCGGGGCCAGCGAGCCGCTTTTGGTTCTCTGGGCCAGTGAAGTCCAAATACGGTATTAATTCTCGGTGGAAGTTAACTCCACCTTTACAGGTGCCTTCCACTGCCATCGTGGTCTCTTTTTCAGCACATCCCCTCTCAGCAGTCCTGCAATATAAATTCGTAATGTTATTACATTCATAGACCTTCTTCATAAGGTCCATTCACATCATACATTCACATTTTCATCATGCTTTAGCATGGTAATTCCTATATTAGGATTAATTACAAATTTGGGGGAAACAAGGTGTTACAAAACTACATCTTATTACATATTAGCAATTTAAAACATTCATAAGCATTTATTTTTCTTTTTATTTTAGATATCCTTTCACTCAACAAAATAAGGTAAACTAAGTTCAATGCACACTTCCTTGAAGTTATTTAGCAACTTTTGGAAACATTGTGTATGAAGTTTTTGAAACTTCCAACTTTTTGAGTGGACACTCCACCTATCATCAAGGACACCACCCATCAGGGACATTTGAAGCTAACATGTTGAAACGGTGTTGAGGTTTGTATTTAAAGTGAAAAAATAGTATGTAATCGTTGAGGAAAGAAATTAAGAGAAATTTAATAACCATTGAGATTAAATAATTGAGGGAGAAAGAATATTGAGGTTAAAATAGTATTAAGTTCTTTTGAAATTATTGAAGTAATGAATGTTAAGAAGAAGGCCAAGAACTCATTAGATCAATTGTGACATGTGATATAAGAATAGATCAATAATTAAAAAAGAAAAGAAAAGAAGTGAAAAATGATAAATGTAAATTGTTAAGATATATAAACAAACATATAGAGATATAAGATTGCTTTTTGAAACAAGTGTTGCATGGCGGCGTAGTCCCTGCCAGGCTGGAAGGGGAGTAAATGTGTGGGCCTCAAGTTGCAGTACATGTGGTATTCATGCAGAATTTAGTATTCCTGAATTAGTTTTATTTGAAATTTGTCAAAAATTATTAATGTCTAGTACATGAACGAAGGTTCCTAGGATCTAAGTTTGATAGTACATGAAATATTCAATGCATAACCAATGTAACCCAACAATTACGGAGTGGCAGGTTGGCGAAGTCGCGGGTTCACTTTTTTCATTTTTTATGGCCACCTTGTCCCGTGAAATACATTTTACACCCAACACTTCCGTCATCTACATTTTGCACGCAACAATTCGGTCATATACATGAGAGTAATTTATAGAAATGCACCAAACAAATATGGAGTCACGGGTTCACACTTTTCATGTCCAGCGTGTTTCATGATATACATTTTGCACCAAACACTTCCATCATATACATTTTGCACCCAACAATTCTGTCATGTACATGAGACTGAGTAATTTATAGAATATTATAACATTGTATGAAGATTTATAGTAATTTATATAACGCTATAACATGTTTTACTTAATGAATAGTATAAACAATTATTTAAATTGTATTCAATAAAAAAAAATTATAAGTAATATTATATAAAAGTCTGTCAAAATGAAGGACTACAGAGAATTTCCATGGTTTCAAGCTGTAAATATTGAGCTTCCCTAAGGGGAAACCAGTTGAACCGCTTCATAACTGAAGTCTAGACTGTTAGTGATGAAAAAAGAGTTCAAAACTCTAGCCTGTAAGTGTGGTCGTTACAACTATGTAAAGTGTAGATAGCATAACTATAATAACCATGGACAAATGCATCAAAGTTTGGCATGAACATGAGAAAACAACAGAGAAAAACAAGAGACAGATCACCGATATGGGTTGTAGTGAGGTGACGCGGCCATGCAGAAGGCCCCAAATGTCATGTCCCTAGGAGGAGGTGGATCCTCCTCGACTGGTGTCTGGTCCAGTTGCATGGCATCCTCCGTCTATGATAGCACGTGCTCTTCCTTCTGGACGTCCTCCGACTGTGATGGAATCCTCTACTCCTCGCGGTCTACCTCTGCGTGGACCAAAGTTTTTAGTGCCAACATTGGTGCGGAGGTTGTTGTTGGTTGGGTTGTTGTTGCTTGGCCTGTCTCTAGTGGGAGGTGATGAGTACCCTGTAACGCGGAGAGCAACTGCATGAGTTGAGAGGCTTTGTTGTCCAAGGTCTCTAGGCAAAACCAGAGGTCGTCCATGTCGTGACGTAGGTCGAATACCAAGCTCTACACCAATGCAAGGCATGTTTTTCACTCACATTATGGGTCAGTGTTGGAAGCGACTCTAGATTGGGGTTGCCATCGTGAATTTTGACTGTCTTCTGGACCATCCATCTAAAATTGGGCGTCGTGAGGTTGGTCCTGAAGCGACTGGGTGGTCAGAGAGTTGGGAGGACATAAAGGGCATGGGTGTGAAAGAGATGTCGAATTGCGTAAAGGTCTTGGGTTGTAGTTGAGTGAGGGCCCTAAGCAGTCCATCCCCTCCATTCTGTTGGCAAGGCACACAGCAAGTGGCGGGAGACAAGCGAGAATTTGAGTCGATTGTGCCAGGGATGAGGATGAGGTGGCCAAAGAGGAGGAGGATAGCAGTGAGGGAGCAGGCAGGGGATGGAGGACCAGGCGGGGTCAGTTTGGCTAGCAGGTTGACCCGTGTTTCGACTTCCCTCGTAGCCGGGGCATCTCCGGGATAGTGGGAGAGAAAAAATGAGCCAACAACAGAGAAGGAGAGGACAAAAATAGAGCAGGGAAAGGTTGGGCAAGAGGCCAAGCTATGAGAAGAAAAACCAGGAAATAATAGGCCATCTGGAGCTGCTGGAGAAATTGAAATAGGTCAGGGAGATGGTGAGGTTCCATAAATGGCCGCAAGCGCAGAGTAAAGGCCCAGTGAGGTTCGTCGAAAGGATGTGAAGGCAGAGCAGGGCACACTAAGAGTAATGGCACCCTGCCTCGAGCGAGATGAAGTTAAAGTCATGAGACACGTGGGCAGGAAGTTGAAGTACATGGGTATGTGGGCAAAAACCGAAAAAAATAGTGGTAATGTCTGTTACATAGGTTTGTTGACAAAGAGCACAAAACAAATTAGCATTCCTAGCTTATTTTGTTTAAAAGAAGGGATCGTGGACACAATAGAAATTGAAATTTATGAAATGAAAGGTCCTAGACATCATAATTTATACACAAAATATGTAATTTTACAAAGTTGAGCCCTCATTCAATACTTAGCCAGTTTTTGGATGGCGGGTTCTCAGGATGTCGGGCTCAAAATTGGGATTTTGTTCTTCCGTTCCCTACAAATATCACCTATAGTTCTGCGATATACAAACTAAAAATCGGACTTGCAGACTATTAGAATTTTAAAGCCCCGAGTCAAAAAACACAAAAAAATAGTAGTAACGTCTGTTACATAGGTTCGTGGAGAAGTGTTTGGTGCAAAATTGACATAGGTTCGTGAATGCTACTTGACATACAAATTGACATACTAATTCGTGAATTAGTTTTCTTTAAAACAAGGGCTAGTGGATACAAAAGAAATTGAAATTTATCAAGTTATAGGTTCCTGGACAGTATAAATTATACATATGAAATCTGTAATTTTATAAAGTACATGTACGGAAGCTTGATTCCGGGTTGTCGAGGTGTTGGGTTGAAAATTGGGTTTATGTTATTGTGTGGCCTACAAATAGCACTGAGACTTCCGCGATATACAAATTGGCAAGTTGTTTTGCGGACTATTTCAATTTTTGGATCGTGGGTTCTCGAACTGGCGGGCTGAAAAATGGGCTTCTAATGTTCTGTGGTCTACAAATAGCACCTAGAGTTCCGCGATATACATATTGACAATCGGACTTCCAGAGTATTTGAATTTGAAGGGGCTCGTGTCGAATAACCAAATTGAAATAATAAACTCAATAACTTATTTTTCTATCAAAATTAGTTTTCCTTTTTACATATGTTGGTGGACAAAAAAAGAAAAAAAAATAGTACTAAGATCTATTACATAGGCTGGTGAACATAAGTATGAAAAAAATAGCGTTCCCGAATTAGTTTTCTTTAAAAGAGCGGGTTCTTGACTTAGCTAGTTTTTGGATCGCGAGTTCTCGAGTTGGGGACCTGAAAAGCGGGCTTTTGTTGTTCTGTGTCCTACAAGTATCACCTAGAGTTCTGCGATATACATATTGACAATCGAACTAGCGGAGTATTTGAATTTGAAGGGGTTCGTGTCGAATAACCAAATTGAAATAATAAACTCAATAACTTATTTTTTCTATTAATAAAATCATTTATAATTAATTAAAACAAGTTTAGCATTCCCGAATTAGTTTTCCTTTTTACATGTGTTGGTGGACAAAAAAAGAAAAAAAAATAGCACTGACGTCTGTTACATAGGCTGGTGAACATAAGTATGAAAAAAATAGTGTTCCCAAATTAGTTTTCTTTAAAAGAGCGGGTTCTTGACTTAGCCAATTTTTGGATCGCGGGTTCTTGACTTAGCCAGTTTTTGGATCGCGGGTTCTCAGGCTAGGGACCTGAAAAGCAAGCTTTTGTTGTTCCATGTCCTACAAATAGCACTGGCAGTTCCATGATATACAAATTGGCAATCAAACTTGCGGACTATTTGAATTTTAAGGGGCTCGTGTTCAAAAAAATTAGCATTCGCGAATTAGTTTTCTTTACATAGTTTTTACATACGCTGGTGGAGAAAAGGACAAAAAGTATAGTACCAATGTCGGTTACATAGGGCGGTCGACAAAAGGACCAAACAAATAGCATTTCCAAATTAGTTTTCTTTAATACCATAAACTATACATAGCAAATACGTAAATGTCTATACATATTGTCTATAAAAATCTAGGAACACATAAAAGCAGAAAAAAAACTAGCATTTCCGAATTAGAGCATGGACGCAACCCTCATTCGATACTTAGCCAATTTTTGGATCGCAGGTTCTCAAGTTGGGGACCTGAAAATCAGGCTTCTATTGTTCCATGTCCTGCAAATAGCACCGAGAGTTCCATGATATACAAATTGACAATGGTACCTATGGACTATTTGAATTTTAAGGGACTCGTGTCCCAAAATTTTAGCATTCATAAATTCTTTTTCTTTACATAGGTTTTACATACGGTGGTAGACAAAAGAACAAAAAATATAGTGCCAATGTCTGTTACATAGGGCGGTGGATAAAATGACCAAATAAATAGCATTCCCGAATTAGTTTTCTTTAAAACAGGGCTCGTGGATACACGAAATTGAAATGTGTCAAATTACAGGTTCCTGGAGAGCATAAATTATTCTTTAAAACAGGGACTCATCGACACAAGAAATTGAAATTTATGAAATTATAGGTTCCTGAAGACCATTCCTGAATTAGAGCATGGACGGAACCCTCATTCGATACTTAGCCAGTTTTTGGATCGCGAGTTCTCGGGTTGGGGACCTGAAAATCGGGCTTCTGTTGTTCCATGTGCTGCAAATAGCAATGAGAGTTCTATGATATACAAATTGACAATGGGATCTGCGGACTATTTCAATTTTAAGGGGCTCGTGTCCCAAAAATTTAACATTCGCAAATTAGTTTTCTTTACATGGATTTTACATATGGTGGTGTACAAAAGCACAAAAAATATAGTGCCAATGTCTGTTGTATAGGGCAGTGGAAAAAAGGACCAAATAAATAGCATTCTCGAATTAGTTTTCTTTAAAACAGGGGCTCGTGGATACAAGAAATTGAAATGTATCAAATTATAGGTTCCTGGAGAGCATAAATTATACATAGCAAATATGCAATTTTTTAAAGTAGATATTTACTTTTATACATACAAAATATGTACTTTTATAAATTATGGGGATGAGATTTTATAGAGCATGCACGAAGCCCTCATTCCATACCTGCACAGAGCCCTGATTCGATACTTAGGTAGTTTTTGGATCACGGGTTGTGGAGCTGGCAGATTGAAAATTTGGCATCTTTTGTTCCATGGCCTACAAAGAGCACCCACAATTCTGTGATATACAAATTGAAAAGCAGACTTGCGGACTATTTTAATTTTAAGGGCCTTTGTAGAAAAATTATGAAGGACAGACGATCAAGATGCAAGAAATGACATACTCTCTACATGTTTGAGTACAAAAAAAGTAGTGAACACAATTTTATGACATTTATATAAAAAATAATGAAACATGTTACATAGTCCTGGAAATTTAAAGAAACATAGGAAAAAAATACTTTAATTATGATATCTCAAATTTGAGTCAGTGATTTATTTCATACTTTAATTTGAAAATGACCAGGTCGGAGAAAATACGCATAGGAAAAAAAGAGAACTGAGATAAAATAAACAGAATGAATTCACATTCAACATAGCTGAAGATAAAAATCTAGGAACACGTAAATATATAAGGAGACAAAAGAAAAGTTGTATTTGGAATATATGAAAAAAATAATAGTTTGTTACGTATCCCTGGAAATGTAAATGTGTTTGTTATATAGACTGGGATTGGGGCTCCCGCGGACCATAACAGAAATATGTACAAGAAATAGGACTGTGGAAAGAAGTTGGACAGGGTACAATGTAATACCTGAAAAGTAGAAATGGGAGATAATTTTTTGGCTATAGATTTCTACTCAGAAAAGTTGGAATAACTGGATTGATAAAGAAAGAACTATGCATTTCCCTGTTGGATTTTGTCGGTGACCCAATTCAAGCTCTCTTCAATATAGCTTCTCAAGGGGGCGATGTTGATGTTATTGTGGATTTTAATGCTGAAAACTTCATTTTCTAATTCGCTTAGATCAATTGAAAGTTTACACAGAGCTTCATCAATGTCTCCATTTTGTACTGAATACCAGACTAGCCAATTGTCCACCTCTTCTTCATGATATTCAAGAATCCTGTAAAAAAAATCTAAAGACAAGGCCTTCAAATTATCAACTTGTTTATCGAAAGCTTGCTTGGTTGAGGCCAGCGAGTTGAGGATTAATCTGGGGACCTGGAAACCGTTTGTCTTTCCTGCTAAGTCTATTTTGGTGAGCTTTGTGAATAATGCTTCTTTCCTTGATATTGCTTGCTCACATGATTGGACGATGAGATACAGGTTCTTCACTTTCTCTTTCCAGCATGCTTCTAATTGAGTGAGTTGTTTATTGAAAGGGAGATCATGTTGTCTTCTTCTCGTCTCTGGCATGTTGTTGACATGAAAGGAAAAAGGGATGACCGTGTGCACATAGAAAGTTTCTTCATTTTTAAAATCTGTTTGCAGAAGTAGGAGCAAGTTATGTGCCCTGCTCCCCAGGGAATCCATATTCTCTGATGTTTCCCATGCCTTAGTAATCAGTTCCATTCTTTTGTTGATATTTTTCTCGACATATCCTCTACAGGATGCGAGGAAGTTGGAGGACCCTTTCAGATTTGTTGTAGGGGTGCACATAGTAGCAGGCATGGCTATTCCCAAAGAATTCTGAAGCAATGGCATAGGAAACAAAGCTTCCTCTAATTCCTTAATCCAGTTCTTTAGCCTGGCATTTTCGGCTTCAATGACTCCAATGGAATCATGAAGAGCATCTTCGGTTTCCATGTGAAGTTGAGAGATTTTGGACGTCTGCATATTAGCAAGGTCAAGTTCTGAATGATGTTTTCTTTTCTTATTTTTTACATCTCTTTTTTCAATGATTATTTTTTTTTATTCAGATTCAAAAACAGCACTCTAGAATACAAAGGATTCATCTTCGTCAAAAATTAGGGTATCAACCATGTCCATTGAGCAGGTATGTTGAACTGCGTCTCCGGGTTGATCAAGGTTGCAAAATATGCTTTCCAAATCAGCGTCAAGATCCATGTTTTCACTGTAAATTTCTGCACAGGAAGCTCGTGAGGAAGATGTTCATTATATCTCTACAAAACTATTGTAGAGTTGGTGCCAGTACTTTATGGAAACGTTGGTTTGCTCCAGACGCTTCTTGAAATGGAGGGGACAATATAACCCCCCCGGAAACATTGTTTCAATGCATGCAAATGAAAAATCTCCTCATTAATGACAATATCTATGCGTGTTGTATGATGACCTGTTAGAAGTAAAGCTTAATTATTGCATACTTAGAAGTGCGAAGGTGGCAGTTATGGCAGAGAACATTTAAGTATTGGAGGTTTCGTGAATGAACCAAGATGGCAGCGTGAGAATGACATTCCATGGTATTTGAAATTAAGACTAGGAAGAGATTCAAGGTTTCGTGAAGAAGCAAGCTGGCGATGTGAGAATGACATTCCATGGAATTTGAAATTAAGACTAGGAAGGGATAAGAAAATCCCTCGCAAAAATTGCATTGATGGTAGAACTTCTCGAGCCTTGCGTGCATCAATGATAGCTTGGACAGTGTCTGCACAATGACCTGTTAGCATTAAATATTTAGAAAGAAGACATATATATACATAAGCACTATTTCTTATTATGCACACATGTGAAGGTGACGGGCACGAGGAAGAGCAAACAAGGAAGGAATGGCCAAGTCTGAAAGTGCATGGTGAAACATTGAGTGTTCAATGTTGAAACTCCATGAGTCGGAATTGTTCAGCTAAGAAAACCAAAGGGCTCGGTCTGACTCCCAGTGCATATTTCATAATTCATATGCAACACCAACTCTGTGGCTACCAG
>ML794533.1:75355-90734 GCA_009831015.1 Picea engelmannii
TGAATGCACTTGTCATAGATTTGTCAATCTTCGTCATATATGAGGTACAGTACAATGTTGCAGCATATGCATTCATCACGTATTGTGCATCTATATTTGCTTTCCACATAACTGGCATGTCCTTGGAGAAACTGTTGTTCCAAATATGGGAGAGTTTTCGTTTAAGGAAAAGTGTTGGTTGCTTAAGCATACATTGTATGGCTTCGATGTACTCATCTTCTGATAGATTTACCTGTGTCAAGAAGGCATCAAAGCTCATCATTTCGTCAAATCCTCCTTGTTCTAGAAATGCGAACAAGGATTTAGATTTCTCAACAACAACATTGTCCTCTAGACTAACTAGCTCTATGATTCTTGTAGCTCTCATTGGCGGCACGGGAAAGTTGTATCTGCAATGCAAGTTTTTTCGTTTTCTACAACTTCTTGTATGGTAATGTATATGGACTTTCGCAAGTTCTGGATCCAAATGATCTGTGTTGCATGTTATGTATTTATCCACAAATTGTTCGATCTCTGAATTGTTATCAGCTCCATAGACCAGTGCACCCTCTATCCACAACAGCTTGTGGTCATGTTCATTTCCCCTGTTCTGGAATCCAGTCACAAAAAAATACTCCGATATTTTTTCGAAAAACGTTTCATCATGGCATATAAATTGTCTCAAAGCATTTATTCTATGTCTATAGTAGCGAGTACATGTCATCGGGTCTTTTCTTATGAGGTAGTCAATGTCGTTATTTTCCAATGTATCGGTTTCTTTTTTACGTTTATTGTTCCTATGCAGGTCAGATACGGCAGCCACTAATGGATCCTAGCAATGCTTTGCACTTGTAAATGTGACAAAAAATGTTGGCGAGCCCAATTGCCGGATCATTGCAAAAATCTTTTTTTTGTTTTGTTGCAAATAGTCAAGAGAGGTGTGGATGTTTTTGAAATCTATGTATCCAATATCAGATTTCAGAATTTTTTCTAGGTTTACTTTGTACTTCACATCCTTGGCGAACAAATTTCTTCCTTGTAACTAGCCTTTTCTTATTCAAACCCACATGCAGGACAGAACTTGCTCTATTATTATGCACATTGTTTTGAAAAACAAATTTGTTATGTGACAGGAGAAGTAACTGCTTGAATGTAGCAGCTCCCATCGGACTATTTTATGATAACTGAATCGTTTTGTAATATCAGTGCCCCGTGGATCTCCATAGAAGAGTGTTGGAAAGTTCATTTCCTCGGTGAATTTGTCCTTGAATATTCCAAGTGGACGCTGCCCCTCGGCAGGTGCAATTTCGACAATTTTGTCTTGCAAGTCACGAATGCACTGTGAATCAGTGAATCCATGCACCAATGTTTCAGCAAGTGTTTCATTATCCGATTCATCACTTGCATCAAAATAACTAGGATTTTCAAGAGTGTCTGCAGAGTTGTCATGTTCCTCTGCAAGAACATTGTTCCAGATGGCATTTATACAAATGTTCTTTTCTTTGTATAGGGCCCTGGAACATAATTCATTTAATGCTTTCATAACAGCATGCACACGCACTTTGCCTATCTGATAGGCATTTTTGTATCGCAAGCATATTTTCATAGCCACGACGATTGTAATTGTATTGTTAATGAATTGTGGTAACGCTTTTTGCACAACATCTAGTTGAACAGGCACATTAATAATTGATCATGTTAAACCCATATGGGGTCGTTTATAGCTCCAAGGTCTGATTTGATCAAATGTAATTCACAGAGACACTAGTCTCTCCTCAAGTTTCGTAAGTGCACTTACAGCTTCTAGTGTTGTATTACATCTTATTCGGTCAGGGGTTGCAAATTGTGGCAGTTTTCCATTTTCAAGCAATCGTTTGCATGGAAGACAAACTTTGCCACTGGAAAATGGTTTATCGTGCGCTGTCAAGCGGAGGTATTCTTCTTGCAAATCAGGCATGAAAGACTTATTATTTTTTGAAAAATTCAATTGTTCACGAATTGCACATGCAATGGAAGGAGTGTCTTTCATTTGTTTCATGTAGTTCTGTCTTGCATTTTTCTTTCATAGGGAAGTATTGGCAGAAACTATTTCTTGGTTTTCATTGCTACTATTGCATGGTGTTGCTTGTAAATCACGAACTGGCACAGTTGCATCACCATTCTGGGATATGTGATCACAGTTGTTTATGTTTTGTTCTTCACGAACAAATTTCTTTACATTGTGATATGCGAGTTTCTCTCTAAAAGGAAGTGTAGCAATGTATTTTTTTCTCTCGCGCATGACCTTTTTCAAGTTGTGGTAACTTACTCTACGTTTCTTGCCCAAGGGCGGGATGAGTTGGTGGCAACTAGGATGAATTTCACTCTCCCCCAGCTTCTGAAAAACTACTTTACGTTTTTTGTTCAAGGCCTCTATGACCTTATCAGAAGTCGAACGAATTTGACGAATAATTTTTTTCAAATTGTGATAACTTACTCTATGTTTTTTGTCTAAGCGGTCTATGGCCTCATCACCACTGTCATGAATTTTACGCATGTTTTTTTTGTTCAAGCCCTGACTGCCCATATCGTAACCGGGAGGAGTTTCATTTTCACTAAAAAGCATTCCACGTGTATGCAAATTCGATGTCATTTGGGCGGCATGGACATTCAACCATGAACTGCCGATATGTGCAAGCAAAGGTTCATAATGGATATGTGTTGTATATGTTTTCAATGAGAGGATGTCAATTGTTCGATCGTAATTTGAATCAATAACCCAGGAATGGACACTGGCATCTACCAAGGGTGACCACACCTGGATATTCACCCTAAATATCATAGACAACCATTGCAAACAGAATCTACAACCCTCTGTATTCCCTTTTTCATATAGAAGTGCCATGTTCACAAGGTATTCCTTCCAACTTCCAACTGCCGACATATTTTCTACGAGATATGGGCAAAGGTGTTGATGCAAGCACCTAAAAACATGTTGGTTGTTGCCTATAATTGCATTGCAAAAGGACTGTATAGTGTAAATTCGCAGTGACTGAACATCGAACTCCGCTGCCACCAAACAGCAAATTGCATTGAACAGACTATCCCCGCAGCTAGACACAACGTTTGTTGTCAGCTGTAAACCATGGCAATCTATGCCATGCAAAATCCGTTTCCATTGCAATTGAAGGTCTTTGCAAATAACGGACAAGTAGATACGAGGACCTTCTATATTGCATATGAACATTTTCTTGTACAATAGTGATTCATAATGGCCACTGAGGGCATTGGCATCATGGAACAAGATGCAATATGGATTGCAGATGCAGTTTTGTTGAATAGTAGATATCTTGTTTTTCTTGTCAATGACCAAATGCTAACTGATATATTCAGCCAGATAGACAGCCACCGTATACAAAATGTATCTCCCCAAAGTCCCCTCTCATGCGCAGGCAAAACTGGAGATGCAGACAACCGCATCTTTGAAAAATACGTAGTAACATCATGTATTCCATGCAGCTGCCGAAGAAAATTAGATTCCAATTCGTATTCATAGGACTGCAAAGCCTCAACATCGCCATTTTTAAAACAGGTCAAGAAATAATCTATCAATCCATTGCGCAGCTTGGTCGACGAATAGTGGAAATGCAATAGAACCTGGAATGTATCGAAAAGGCAATCCTCAATAGTATACGAGAATGCATCCAATCTAAAAAGCCCATTTCTATGCAAAACCAAATCAATGTTGTCATGTATAATGGATTGTGTATCTATTTCATACGACTCAACATCTATTATTTCTTTCATCTCATTAACTGTCATTTTGAAGTTGTTTGCTACATACTTTCATTTTCTATAAAAACAGAGAAAAGCAGGGGAAAAAAATAAAAGGTAGCAAAATAAAAAAGGAAATCAAAATAGGGTACCAATCCCCGTATGTATATTTCAACCTTCTTCTTCTCAACTTAAATCCCCCCTAGTCCCCATAGCAGATGAGAAGAAAACACAGAAATAAATAAAACAATAACTTTACTCAACAAAAATAGAACAGCTAGACGCAGTTTTCCGACCCACAAAATAAAAGCATACCCTGCATCTACACCCCGCCTGATTGTTCCCTCTTCTAATGGCTCCCAACTACTTTTCGTAAATCCCTCTGCATTGCAAGACGCATGGTTTCCAGGAACAAAAACTAAGAGCACAGACAAAGATGGTCTGCAACAGAATTTGGAGGCAGGGACTCCCACCATTGAAAAAATAGCAACAACAGAGAAACTTACCCGTCAACAAAGGATGACGAGCTCAGCCCCAAAAACTGCAAACTGCAACAACAGGTCCAACAGCTTACAAAGTTGAAGAACAACAAACTAGTGAACAACCACGAAGAGCTCGAACTGCAAGTGTAGGACCTCAACTTTGCAAAGTTGAATCAAACAAGAACCAAAATCATGGAACGAACCAGCGAACAAGGATCTAGCACTCGAGCAGTGATGTCGACGATGAACGAAACTGTATTGCAACGCATCTGTACAATAATCACTTAACACTCCCAGAGCTGTTAGGTGAACAGTTAACACTGTTAGAACCGTCGAAGGGAGTAGGCATGTGCAAACATTTAAGAAAATATGCAACGTGGCAGGCCTATTCTCTCGAAGCACGCAACAATAAAGAAAAAATCACACATAGTAATATGGTAGAGAATGTTTTCTACCCAACAGAAAATGCTAAGGGAAACATTCGAACTAATGCTAACATTAATCCACCTTCGACCAATGCATAATAAAATATATGATTCAAAAAGAACATATACTACCAAATACTTTGGATATGCCAAGATATTTAACATTGGGAATAGCGAAGGCGGCAATAAGACCTCCAATCCGTTGTCCAATCAGATCTTGACAAACATGATACTTTTTATTATATAAAAATCAATGTTTCCACTTTCCTTGTTCCAACAATAGACAATATGGAAATATTTATGGCTAATACCAAGTCAACGATTTATCGATCGCTATAGTCCCTCTATGCCTACGGTATAGAGATATAAAATTGTTTTTTGAAATAAGATATTGAGAAGATAAAGAAATTAGAAAAAGAGAATAAAGACAAAAGATTTAGGAGGACAAGCTTAGACCAATTATTAATCTATGAGATGGATAATAAAGGAATGAAAGTTGTTGAAAGTGAAGAAGTGATGAGGGTAGTTTAATGATAGAATAAGGCACTGAGCAAGATTTAAGAAAGGATAAAAATTAATGATAGTAAAGTCAAAGAGTTAAAGTGAAGAGGTAAAGAAAAAAACATTAATGAGAGGAGGCTTTAGTTAAAAGAAGACAAAGGAAACAAATCAAATAAATGAAGAGGATTACCCACAGATTGCACTCGACCTGAGTCACACCAACCTTTAACATGGCTGGATTTTTTGTCCCTGTCACCAACTATCCTACACCTCAAAGACTACTAAATAACATTATGACTAACTGTGAAAACCTACATTCTCACTGAACATCTACCTGAGCCACACCAACCTTTAACATGGTTGGATTTTTTGTCCCCGTCACCAACTATCCTACACCTCAAGGACTACTAAATAACATTATGACTAACTGTGAAAACCTACATTCTCACTGAACATCGACTTGAGCCACACCAACCTTTAACATGGCTGAATTTTTTGTCCCCATCACCAACTATCCTACACCTCAAGGACTAGTAAATAACATTATAACTCACTGTGAAAACCTACATTCTCACTGAACAAACTTCCAAACTTAAAATTTTATTATTACAATTCCATTATTATTGAAGCCGGATCGAATTCTTGGAGCCAGATGCTTAGCATTTTAACTCCGCCAGTCTCAGGATTAAAAAATCAACCTGCATTCTCCCACGTGAATGCACGAAACTAATCCAATTTGTTCTCTATCACATGAACGAGCAAAAATATTGGAAGATTTACCAAAAGCACACAAACATTGACATGTATTCTTTCTAAATTTATGGCGGCGCGTGAAGTATCCGCTTTTTCGATTGGTGATCCCGATGCCGACGCCCTCGAGTTTGAATTCATGTTCTTACGTAGGCTGGCGAATCATTATTATCACTTCCTGCTCGTTGTCCCCATATTCATGTGAAAGTTGCTAGATTGGAGCCATCAGAATAGAGAAATATATGCCTGTTCTCAGAAATTTATCAGGATTTGTAGTAGAGGTTTATTTTCAGAAACTGGAATTTCATCGGTGGAAGGAGGATATTTTGTGAATTGTTAGGATTGAGTGTGATTGCTTTCCGGGTAACATGATCACGACTTGTAGACAGAACTCTGATAAACATACATAGAATGGACTACGTTGATAAGCTACACTAGATCACTGGGGCATCAAGTTAAATTAATGGGGTCTCTGAAACTCCATGACTTGGCCTGGGAATGCTAATAAGGAAGATAAACGAGGACCAGTAGAATCTGTATGTATGTACATTGTATTGCTTGTTGTGCTGAAGTAGAGGATTCTTCTGATCAGGCACCATGGCCTATAATTGCGAGCTTTTGAGATTTTGGCTTGGATTGTTGGCATTATTAGGCCTCTTTCCGTTGGCTCTGAATGTCTCTCAGGAAGGCTTGGTTCTGCTTGAAGTGAAGAAAGAATTGAGTGATCCCGACGGATTTCTTAGTAACTGGAAGGTGGAGGACGAGTCTCCCTGCAAATGGATGGGTATTTCATGTGACCAGAGCTCAAAATCGGTGGTGGACATTGACCTAGGGAACGGAGGTTTATTTGGGGATTTTCCCAGTGCCGTTTGCAATCTTCCGGAGCTGAGAAATCTGTCGTTGATGAATAATAATATTGGTGCAACGCTGCCTCGCAACCTTTCCATGTGCAGGCAGCTTCGGCGCTTGGATTTATCGGCTAATTTCTTTGTAGGAAGCCTTCCAGATTTCATTTCAGAGCTTACAGAGCTGGAGTACTTGAATTTGTCGGCCAACAATTTCTGCTGTTCGATTCCCCCGGGCTTTGGGAACTTACCACGGCTTCAAGTACTGAGCCTGACCGACATTCTTCTGAACGATACCATCCCAGCATTTCTGGGAAATCTCAGCAATCTGCAGCAGTTATTGCTCGCGTACAATGACTTTGCTCCGGGGGTGATTCCTCCTGAGTTGGGTAATCTGGGAAAGTTAAAGACTCTGTGGCTAGCTCATTGTAATCTGGTAGGAGAGATTCCGGATTCAATTGGCAATCTGTCGGCTTTGGAAAACTTGGATCTGTCCGGGAATTGGCTCTCAGGAAGCATTCCAGAGAGTATCACGAAGTTGAAACAGGTACAACAGATTATTCTCTACAATAACAACTTAACAGGACGAATTCCTCAGAATTGGGATAATGTTACTGCTCTCAGAAATTTCGATGCTTCGAGGAACATGCTCAGCGGGACCATTCCTGAGCAGCTGGCAAGCTTGCCTCTTGGGACTCTGAACCTGCAAGTAAACAATTTGGTAGGCAGCATCCCTGAGGCTATTGCGAATTCTCCAAATCTTTACGAGCTCAAGCTGTTTACAAATAACTTGACTGGTAGGTTGCCTGTGAATTTAGGCAAATTTTCAGGCCTGGGACTGCTAGATGTTGCTGGAAACCGGCTGAATGGCACGCTCCCTCCGGATCTCTGCAAGCAAGGAAAGCTGCAAATTTTCATTATCTTTAACAATAAGTTCAACGGTCAGCTTCCTTTGAATTACGGTGCATGTTCGAGCCTCCAAAGGGTTAGATTATTCAACAATGAGCTTACCGGACAAATACCCAATTCAGTTTGGGGTCTCCCTTCTGTTTACCTGTTCGATCTCTATAACAACAAATTCGAAGGCATAATTCCTTCTGAAATTGGCAATGCCAAGAATCTGTCACAGCTGTCGATATCCGGCAACCGTTTTTCTGGCAGTTTGCCTTCCGAGATAGGGTTGGTGCTTAATCTTTCTATAATTGACTGCAGCAACAATCAATTCACGGGTCCTTTACCTGCCAGCTTGGGTTCACTGAACAAATTGGAAAAGTTGAATCTCTCAGGGAATCAGTTCTCCGGCGGCCTGGTCACTGGCATTCTGTTATTGAAACAGCTGAGCGACCTCGATCTCTCAAATAACAGATTTTCGGGCCCTATTCCTACAGAGCTAGGGAATCTGCCCGTTCTTACATATCTGGATCTCTCTTTTAACTCCTTGACAGGAGAAATTCCTCCTGAATTGGGTGATTTGAAGTTTAACGAGTTCAATATTTCATATAATCAGTTGACAGGCAGCGTTCCCTCTGCATTGAGTATTTATAAGTCAAGTTTAATGGGCAATCCTGGGCTTTGTGGCGATGATGGTTTTGAAGGGCTGGAGTCCTGTTCTGACATGGAAGACAGAGGAAGGAAAAATAGCCATCGGGCATGGCTGCTTCCAACATTATTAACGCTGTCTGGGATCATTTTTGTGTTAGGAATTGTGTGCTTTTATAGACTCTACTGTCAATGTAATAAGGCTAAAGGCAGGTGGCGCCGCAAAAAGTCTGGCCGGGTAGTGACCTCGTTTTACCGAGTGACCTTCAAAGAAGATGAAATTCTTGATTGCATAGACGAGGACAAGATGATTGGAAGCGGTGGATCAGGAAAAGTATACAAGGCCACCCTTGAAAACGGGGAAACGGTGGCTGTCAAGAAGCTGTGGAACACTGGAACGACCGGTTCTGCCTCCTGCCATGATAATGGATTCAAGGCAGAAATTGAAACTCTGGGACAGATTAGGCACAAAAACATTGTGAAACTTTGGTGTTACTGTGCCAGTGCTGATTCTAATATTTTGGTATATGAGTACATGTCTAATGGAAGTTTAGGGGATGTCCTTCATGGCCCTAAAGCAGGTGACCTTAAGTGGCCTACTCGTTACAAAATTGCAGTTGGAGCAGCTCAGGGTTTGGCTTATTTGCATCACGACTGTGCACCTCCTATCATCCATCGTGATGTGAAGTCCAATAATATTCTTCTAGATGCTGATTTTGGTGCTCGAGTGGCTGATTTTGGGCTGGCCAAGTTCCTTCAGAGCTCTGAGAGGGGACTGAATTCCATGTCTGCAGTTGTTGGATCTTTTGGCTACATAGCTCCAGGTACACAGATATATTCATATGCACAACTTTTCTTTCCTATTGAAACATATAGCCTTTTTCTGAATTTCAAGGAAAATGATAAGCACACACATTTTAACTCTAAACAAAATTTGCTTGTCAATGGGTGTTGTTAACCCGTGAGGTCTTCTGAGTATTAAGCAGTCCATCAGGGTTTATTCCCTTACTTCTCAAAGTATTTTCTACCAAAAATAAATTTTTAAAAACGCTTTAAGGAGTGTCAAGCTTGAAGAACACTTGCAATAGAAGGGTGGGGTTTACAATTGGTATGAAGGGCTCTTTAGAATGTAACTAACTATTTTGAAGTAATGCTGAACAGAGCAAATTAACTTAGTTTTCAACACACTTCACCTGGTTTCTTTTCAATTTTGTGATGGCAAACCTCAGGTTTTTCAGGTAACTCTATCTTTCGTACTAACTGGGCACCCACATACTCAGTGGTTTGCTAGACCCATACCACAAAAAAGTTTTATTACAGTTCCTAAAGGGTTTAAAATTCAAACTGTTTTACGACATCACCCTTGCAAAGACACTGAAATATGGACCTGAAACTTTATTACCGTTGCGATCTGTTTCGGATTGCAGACGCTATTGTTCAAAGCAATCTATCTTCCCATCAGATATTTTACCAGAGGCTCTGACTGAAGCATATCTTCAAAACCATGAATTTTTCCTTTCTTTAAAGTAATATCTGATCTTCACATTGGATACCATGTTTCTCCATGTTGGGGTCTTACACTAACGTCTTAAATAGATATATAGATATATAGGTGGTTATGTATTGAGGCTATTTCTATTAAATAAAGTTCATGTAACGTATATAGTGTGAAAGCAATAATTGTAAGAAGGTTTATTAGAAAGTTTCACCTACGAGAAAGTTCCGAGGAAGTTAGATAGAAACTATATATGTAATGGGATGTGTTGTGAAGCATATTGTAATTGAAGCTCTTTCTATCTCGAGGTTTCCCCCTCAAATAGGCAAGTGAGCATTGCTTTCATACATATATGTATTGTTATTTTTCGTATGTTGGTTCTTCTACCATTGCCTGTTGTTATAATTTGTCATTTCTGCTCTAAATCTTGCTATATTCTATTATTTATGCTTTGAATCTTCTATTTTGCTAATAAAGAACACGGCAAGTGGTATTAAAGCACTTTCCTAAGCCAAGATTTTTAGAGATTTTTTTTAGGCTAGAGATGTATTCATGTATCTATAAATAACATAGTGATTTTTCGTTCAACAGATAAATCTATGGTTGAGGAAAAATACACGTGGGAAATATAGGTGGTTTTGCTTGGCTGGACACCCTTATAACCCCTATTGGTACCCCTTCAAATAGTACCACATCAAACAACACCTATATATGGAATTTCACTTCCACATACCCTTGGGGATATCAAAAGCCCTAGGTTACTTGAAACTAGCTTTAGATAAGTCGATCAACCGTCATGTTGTTATAGTGCACCAAGAACAACAATCGGGAAGATTACTCTATAGTGCTTGGGTAATCAAGTAATACGGCTAAGGGTATAGTCGAGTCTCCTTAGTTGGTTCCTTATAAGATTTGGCCGAGTACTATAGTTGGACCGTGCATGCATATTAGATAGCTATAGCACTTGGCACTCCCTTTCCCTTAAGACCTTGGAAACCTTGTCCTCTATTACTAGTCCACAAAATTCCTACATAAATTGCAGTGTTAGGAATTTGGGAATTCTGCCATTGTAGTAAAATTCATGTAGGAGTACAACTCAACAAAATCCCTACACCCAGTTGATTGTCATGGTATCATTCTCTAGTAAGTCTTTTTGGTAGAATTTCCCACATTACTACCAGACATCTATCTCAAAAGACCTAGGACACAGTGTTGATGGCATTGATACCACCCTCCAGTAACCCTTTTTTTGTGGACCCACATCTCTATGGCTACCACTCGAGGAGTAAATCTCTCCACCAAAGTCTCCTTTCTAGAAACTTTGTGTGATGAATTGCAACACAAGATAGTCCACAACCAATCCTATGCTCAACAAAATCTTGATGCCATCTGTGATAGAAAAAAATCTCGGGTCTTGCCCACACCTTTATTTAAGACCTATCTCAACAGGATCCTTGCGTCAAGTTGATCGTTGTAGTACCACTCTCTAGTAAGTTTTTTTGGCAGACCACACCACTACCAGGCATCTATATTTAAATACCCAAGATGCAACGTTGATCACATTACTACCACTCTCTAGTAACCTTTTTTGGGGGAACCCACATCTCTATGGCTACCAATCAAGGATTAGATCTCTCCACCAAAGTCTCCTCTCTGAAAACTCTATGCGATGAATTGCAATACAAGATAGATCGCAACCACTCCTATGCTCAGAAAAATCTTGATGCCATCCATGACAAAAATTATGGGTCCTACCTGCACCCTTATTTGAGACCTATCTCAATAGAGCCCTTGCATCAAGCTCATCATTGTGGTACCACTTTAAATTATGTATTTTTGGTGGGCTCTCCCACGCCACTACTAGGAATCTATCTCAAAATCCTCAAGACATGGTGTTGATCGCGTTGGTATCACTCTTTAGTAACCTTGTTTTGGTGGACCCATGTCTATGGCTACCACTCAAGTAGTAGAGCTTTCCACCAATGTCTCGTCTCTGAAAAATTTGTTGATGAATTGCAACACAAGATATACCACAACCACTCCTATGCCAGCAAAATCTCGATGCCATCCATGAAAAGAAATTTCTAGGTCATGCCCGCAACCTTATTTGAGACTTATCTCAATAGAATCCTTATGCTAAGTTGATTGTTGTGGTACCTCTCTAATAATTCTTTTTGGCAGACCCACCCACACCACTACCAAGAATCTAACTCAAAATACCCAAGACACAATCCTAATTGCATTGGTATCACTCTCTAGCAACCTTTTTTGTGGATCCACATCTCTATGGCTACGCTCGAGGAGTAGAGCTCTCCACCAAAGTTTGTTCTCTAGAAATTCTATGTGATGATTTGCAACACAAGATAGACTACAACCACTCCTATGCTCAACAAAAGATCGATGTTATTCACGACATGTATCCAAACTGGATCCACTACCCAACTAGATGTTTAAATTCTTGGCAATACATAATCAAATCCTAGCTTCACAATCCTAAGGTTCTCAATTTTAGGACCATCCAATCTTGCATCTAATATACAAGATGTTGATCCACAAATCCTCCTGCATGCATGGACTAGTATTTCTACTCCCCAAACCCTCAAATTGATTGGCTACATCAAACATCACAAAGTCATTGTCGTAACTTTATTTATCAACTTGTAGCCCAAGAAACCCACTGCTACATCCATGCTATGAACACTTCCAAATCATGCTTTCTAATGGAGGTTCTATGAAATGTGGTGGTGTTTGTGATAACGTGAGGCTTCAAATGCGTGAATATTCCCTAAAAACCCATGCTTTTGCTACTGAAATGGGTGGTTGTGACATTGTCTTGGTGCCGATGGTTATGGACATTAGGCCCCATCACCATGGATTTTCATGAGTTTCTAGCGGAAGGGGCATAACTACACTTTTAAAGGAATTATAGTCAACTCTCCTAAGATCATCAACTCCCATTATACGGAAAATATTTTTAAAAAGGAGCATTTAGGAATTGTGGCTCAATTCCATGCCATTCAAGCCTTTGAGACACCTTCTCAACCCATTCATCCTAACATGCAATTAGTCTTGGGAAAACACCAATATGTATTTGAATCTCCCCAAGGACTACCACCCTCATGAAGTGAGCATGATCATTCTATTATGCTCATACAGGGTAGCCTCCCACCCAATGTACAATGTACACCTGTATCACCATCCATTTTCTCAAAAAAATGAAAAAGAAAAGACAATTCAGGAGTTGCTAACCACTGGTGTCATCCACCCTAGTACTAGCCCCTATTTAACATAGTTACCAACCTAACTAGCATTCTGATCTCAAAACAAGAACTCTAATGCTAAAAACCTATATTTTTGCATCAAAAATTTTAAAATCAACCTTTGATTTGAAAAGTGGTTCCACAAATAGCACATTTTTTTTCCTCGGGATTAAAATTATGATCTTTTGCGACCATGGCTTATAATTTTGCTAACAAAAGCCTTAAAATCAACCCCCAAATCCAAAAGTGGTTCTACCAGTAGCACCCCTTTATCTTTTTAAGGTTAAAATTATAACTTATTTAAGCCATTTCCTTAGTAACCAATATTCTTGCAACCAAATTATTCAAATCAGTGCTCAAATTGAAAAGCAGTTTTATGAATAACATCATTTTATTTTTTGGAGGGATAAATTTATGACTTGTTTGAAATCATGGCCTTAACAACTGATACCATTGAAACCAAGATATTAAAATCAACCCCTGAATCGAAAAGAGGTGATAGTAGTAGTGCCCTTTTTATTTTAGACTAAAAATTGGAATATCTTTGAAGCTATGGCCTAACAGATCACCATTGTTGTAATCAAAATCATTCCACTCAAACCCACTCCACCATCGCCCTCCTTTTAATTAATTTTTTTAAACCTTTAAAAACAACAAAAACTTTTTTTTTTAAGAATAACTCAAAAAAAAGGAAGGAAGTGTCCCCCTTTTCACTCTCTTTCATAGTCGCAAGTTGGTTGACTGATGTTCGAAAAGAATGGTTAACAAATTCCAAGATCACTACCCCACTCCAACAACTTCAAATGGAATCCCATGCCTATTAGGGGTACACTTGGCAAAATTAAGACCTTCACTATAAAGGGCATCTTTATTTGACCAATCAGTCATCATTTAAATCATGGGTGTTATTTGAACTACATTCCTCTCCCACAATAGGTCATTCTAGGTTTCATAAAACATATGAAAGGATCAAACTTTCATTTTTTGGGGAATGCATGAAGAAGGACTTTCGAACCTTTGTGGTTGAGTGTGACATTTTCCAATGACACAAAGGAGAGACATTGAAACCTCTAGGTGAACTACAAACTTTACCCAATCCGCTAGTTGTATGGAGTGTCATTTCTATGGACTTCATTATGGGGTTACCAAAATCTAGCAATATAAATGTAATCATGATTGTGGTTGATCGTCTTTCCAAATATGCTCATTTTTGTGCTCTTTGACGCTCCTTCAAGACCTCTACGGCCACTCAAGTATTCATGGATAATATCTTTAAAATCCATGGTATGCCACACTCAGTTGTGATGGATTGTGGCCCCACCTTCACTAGCAATTTTTGGCAACAGTTGTTTTAGCGCTAGGGCACTTAATTGAATCTTAGTGTACTTGAGGTGTTTTACTTCAAAGAGACAATCCCAATGGTTCCAGTGGCTACCTCTAGCCAAATGTGGTATAATACAACTTATCATGGTGCCACTCAAATGACTCCCCTTGATGTTTACTATGGCTAAAAGCTCCCATCAATACTATCTTACTTACCAGGAGTCTCTAAGGTGTAGGAGATCAAAAAAATCCTCACAGCTCAAACCTCCTATTTAAGACTCTGGGATCTAGATTAGACTCCTATTTTACTTTATGCATCTTTCTTTTATATGGGAGCCACTTTAGCTCTCCCACTTTGTATGGTCATCTTTGTACCTAACAATCCCATTGACCTACTTTAGTGGTCATTTGTTAGACATTAATAAAATTATCTTATCTTACCTTATCAAGCTGACGTTCTCCACACTCTAAAGGATAATTTGGTCATGGCTCAAAACTGAATGAAGCAGCAAACTGATCAGCATCATTTTGAATGTCATTTTGACGAAGGGGATTAGGCGTTCCTTCATCTATATCCTTATAAGAAGACCTCACTTAAAAGCATGTACCACCATAAGCTCGCTCCCAAGTTTTATGGCCCCTATAAGATTCTCAAACGTATTGGGCCAATGAATTACAAATTGGAGCTTCCTAGACACTCTAAAAGTCATACAATCTTTGATGTCTCTTGCCTAAAGAAAGTGGTTGGCTCTAATTCCCATATCCAAACTCGCCTTCTAGAACTGGATGAAGAAGGCTCCATTTAGTTGCAACCAAAGGTCATCATCAATAAAAGGATACAATGTTGCTTCATAAGGGGGAAAGCATGTTAGGGTCCTACCCTAACCCCTTAACTAAATAGATAGGTTGTTATGTATTGAGGCCATCTCTATTAAATAAGGCTCATGTAGTAGATATAGTGTGAAAGCAATAATTGTAAGAAAGCTTATTAGAAGTTTCCACCTACTAGAAAGTTCCTAGGATGTTA
>ML794533.1:103348-119594 GCA_009831015.1 Picea engelmannii
TTTAAAATTTTAGCTTTGGACATAGTTTTGTTTTGGTAGAACTTTGTTTTAGAGGTTTTACACAATTCTAAATCTATTCAGAACTTGAAATTTCTTTCAGTTTTTATCATGGTAAAACTTTGTTAGAATGCCCTTGAGAATGAGTATTTCTGTTCTATTCACTGTTTGCCTGAAAGTTTGTGCTCTACTTTTCATTAAAAAAAATAGTACTTTAAAAACAATTTTTCCTCACAAAAATTCCCTTCAAAATGAGGTTAGAATTTTTGGCTTTGGACATAGTTTCGTTTTGGTAGAACTTTGTTTTAGAGATTTTACACAATTTTAAATCTATTCAAAACTTCAAATTTCTTTCAGTTTTTATCATGGTAAAACTTTATCAGAATGCCCCTGAGTATTTGTGTTGAAAGTTTGTGCTCTACTTTTCATTAAAAAAAAAAGTAGTACTTTAAAAACATTTTTTCCTAGCAAAAATTCCCTTCAAAATGAGGTTAGAATTTTAGCTTTGGACATAGTTTTCTTTTGGTAGAACTTTGTTTTAGAGGTTTTACACAATTCTAAATCTATTCAGAACTTCAAATTTCTTTCAGTTTTTATCATGGTAAAGCTTTGTCAAAATACCCCTGAGAATGAGTATTTCTGTTCTACTCACTGTTTGCATGAAAGTTTGTGCTCTACTTTTCATTAAAAAAAGTATTACTTTAAAAACTTTTTTTCCTCTCAAAAATTCTCTTCAAAATGAGGTTAGAATTTTAGCTTTGGGCATAGTTTAGTTTTGGTAGAACTTTGTTCTAAAGGTTTTACACAATTCTAAATCTATTCAGAACTTCAAATTTCTTTCAGTTTTTATTATCATAATTCTTTCAATTTCTATCATCGTAAAACTTTCTCAGAACTTTTACACATCTTAAATCTATTCAAAATTTCATTTTTTTCTGAAATTCAATGATTTCAAAATTTTACAGGTCTTGCCATGGTAGAAATTTGCCCTAATTCTAAATCTATTTAAAACCTCAAATTTCTATGAAACTCAATAGATCAATCAAAATTTTAAGAAAAAAACTTTTACCAGATTTTGTTTTCCAAAAAAATTTGGGTGTCTTTTATCAAACTCCCCTACCTTATATGTATATTTTTAATGTCTTCACAGATAGAGCAATTAGAAATGATATTTGACTTTGGTGGGATGCCAAATGAGAGCAGCTGGCCTGGCGTTACCAAGCTTCCCAAATGGAAAAATGTAAATTTAAAGTCACCACGCAATGGAAAAGGGTTGAAATGGAAAAAACTAAACTCGTGAGTAAAAAATTAATGCAATAATTGGAATATGATTTATCATTTCCATGATCGTTATTCATAAATAAAATTAAGATAAAATGTTCAAGATACTGAGGAATCCCTCTGGTATTAAAATATTTTTTTAATGAATAATCTTATTAAGACTAAAGTTTCATTGATAATTTAATGACTGGTCAGTGTCATGGATCCATATGCTCAGGATCTTCTCATGAAGATGATTCAGTTATGTCCTTCTCAGGTATATATCACATTTTTTGTTTTATGTCATCTGATAATGCCGTGTTTATCAGAAGATGATGCTGAATTAAAATCCATTTCATTGGTGTCTGCAGAGAATAACTGCGAAGGAGGCGCTTGATTCAGAATATTTCTGGACAAACCCATTGCCATGTCATCCAAGCAGGTTTGATATTCTCTTCTCAATTCAGGATTGAAATTCCCAGAATTGAAGGCAATTCTACTGAACATCTGTATCTGTTAATGTGTATGTGCAGCATAAGAAAATACGGGTCCACATCCACCGCGGAGTATCTTGATGAAAGGGCTCGGCAGAAAGTTGAGGCGGAAGAGCGTGCACTAAAGAAACAAAAGATATCACATCCCGTTTCCGTGTCAGTAGCCCAAGGAGAAATTGACATAACAGGAGGAGCAGGTAAAGCTTCTCTCGCAGGAAGTGAGCGACGGCCAGGGCGCGGATTGATTGCAGCTTCTCAGAATGCGGAAGCGGTGTTTTCTGATCTTCCTCCAACTATTCTTCCCCATAGAGGAGGACGTGGTCGTGGAGGTAGAGGACCTAATGTTGGACCTGGTCGTGGAGGTCGAGAACCTAATGTTGTGAGCTGACATCCATTTTCGGAGAGATTTATTAACTCTGGTATGAGTTTTGACCTAGTTGCTGCTTCCACGTTCCTCGGCGTGTTTTTACGCTCGTACACGCATTCAACGGCTACAAAATCCATTGAGAAAAAGCTTTTATACGGACAAAATATATTTCATGTTTTTGAATAATTCCATGCCCAATTAAAAAATAAACATTTAATAAAACATAATTTACCAATTCAATTATATAAAACTTTCTTCATTTCTAAAATTAGTCTTGTTATGTTTTTTTTAACCATGGTGAAATTCCGCTAAGTGTCAAAGAGGTGAGGTGGGGTTTGATCCCTGGTGGGCTGGGTGAAAATCACCGTCCCACGCCAATAGGCCCCAAGTCTTTGACAAAATTAGTCTTGTTATGTTAAGACACATTAGGTCAACGAGAATTAGTCATGGTATCTTAAGACAAATTAGGTCAATAAGAAGAGTATTTTATATAAAAAAAACAACAACAAACAATTGTAACATTAAAACCAAACTAAAAGTAACAATTCAATATGACAATCATTAACTCAGAGTCACCTACCTGAGATGACTATCTTCCTAGTATTAAAATTCCTTTATACCTTAACTGACCAAGGTGTTATAGTAAGATTTGTCTCACCCCGTGCAATCTTGCACAGAAGACCTTTTTCCATTTCCCTATGCATACTTGAAGTCCATTTTTTGCAAATCCCAGAGCTAAAGACAATATTTTTCCACATATACGTGCCCTACCTATATTACAGCATGCGTATATGCATGTTGCACCAGTGCAACCCATGTACATCGGGAAATGTGACCAAAATTGAAAAATGGTGTCGGGTTTCCATGTCACGTCACGAGATCAATGATCCTTGGCCTTCCATACACTGGAAACGTTCTGACTCGGCCCTTTTGTTCCACTTGAAGGCTATAAAAGGGTCAAATATGAGCTATGGAAAAGAGGAGAAAGAATTCAACTTTGAGAACAAAGTTACTCTAGAGAAATTATTCACTTCACATTGAGTTTGCATCCCTTTATCCTTTAAGTCTAAACACATTGTTCAGCCCCCAAGCTCTTCCCTTACTGATTGAGAACTTCATTGTCTCTCTCATATGAGCTTGCCTTTGGTAGAGGATTGAAGTGGTGGAGGCCCAACTGGAAGGAACTTAGTTTCTTGGTTCTGAACCGTGCCGACACGGAAGTCTGTAACTCATTCACTTATGTTGATTATATCTTAATAGAAATACTATTTTCTCGTCCAATTAATATCTTGCAAATATTTGAATTATTATTCCATGGGCGTATTTGTTATGAATGTTGATGGATTATCCTATTGAATGTGCTAACATCATATATCGCCAAATGCTTGCGATGCTTGGTTGTTGAGGACTAGTTGTAGGTATATTGTTTTGAGTCAAGTGCTCAACGGTGGACTTCATCAAACGTCTTGACGAGGTAGGCCTCTTATCTTGTCTTGTTAGCATATTTGTTTATATAGCATACTTGAGATTAGAGTTGATTTCTGCAATCATTTTTGTCTGTTGTGGTTTATCTCTAGCCATAGAGAGATTTTCCTCGTAACAGAATTGGGAACCATACTAGGGATTGAATCTTCTTTTTCGGGATTTGGAGTGTTTTTCTCCTTAGATTGCTCTCGTTCATATTGAGTTTCTTGTCGTATGATTACTTGACAACCTTTGTTCACTATGGGTCTGAGTCTTTCAACCTTCTCCTTAGCCTAGCTGTGTTTTGACACATATACGCGGGTAGTCATGTACATACGCGTGTTGTCCTTCTGCAAGTTGCGTACATACGCGTTTTTCCCTTGAACAGTCGTGTGCATCAAACTTTGTTGCTTGATTGCTAGGTTTGGTGGTTGTTGGGTAGGTTTTGATGATTGTTGAGTCTTCTTGGGTCTCTGTAGTGATTGTTAAGTGTATGTGGAATGACGGGAAACCTGACTTTGGTTGAATTTTTGGGCAGTGCATTTCTCATCATATTTTCATTTTGATTGTCCGTGCACCTTGGGTTGGGTGTTTCGCTCCTTGATATCCTAGTTGGGTTGTCTTTGTCTATACACAGTAGAGTCTTTATATTAAGTTGTTGTTCAGTCCTTGCATTTTCATTTTTCTTATATTGAAAATACAAAAATATTAGGCTTTTTACATTGATTGGCATTTTTATCTCTTAAGTCTTTGTCATTTATCTTAGTGCATGTAAAGAAAAATTCCATTTTTTTTTTTTAAGTAAGAAGAAAATATATTAAGTACCTTCAAAAAACTGGTGAAAGTGTCAGATAACATCCATAGACAGTATGGCTTCACTGGACTGCCCCAACAGAGGGGAAACCAGTCCAGCCAGCCTATAAAGTTTGCTAAACAGTTCTAGGATTAAAAAGACAGTACGTAGGAGATTTACTTCAAAAGAAAACTAACTAAGACTGACATAGTTTGCCTTTAAAACACAATTAGACACCTGACTGGTGACCCTGGTTCATGGCTAAGAGATCGCCTGGCCACGGCTCTTCCTCTAGGTAGGTTGACTCCGAGTCCCAAATCATCTCAGTATTCACGCTGTCCACCGCTCGCTCGGCTACTGGTACCTCCATCTGTTGTTGCCGACTCACTAAAGCACCTCTTGCCCTCTCACTGTCGGTGCTCTCCATCCCATCATTTTCTGCTCTTTGTTGTGTGGTATTGCCATCCTGAGTTGTTGCGCTGGGCATTTCCACCGAGGATCCTCCACCTGGGTGAGAAGGAAAGGTCGCGCTCATGGAGGCCAGGAGATGGAGGAGAGTCATCACCTTGGTGTTTGTAGAATACACCCGGAAGTGGAGGTCGTCTACCTCCTTACGTAACTCGAACACCAAGTCGTAAATGTTGTCGAGATTGTCCCTGAGTTGCACACCCATGCTGGAAACGAGATCCTGATGCGCATAATTGCCTGGTCTGCGGGGAGGAGGGGGATCTTCTGCGGAGCTCCGGGGTGGATTCGCTGGGAGGAGGAGGCCAGGTAGCAGTTCTGCAGAAGCGGGGTCCGGATGCTGAGGGGGATTTGCCATCCAGGGGACTAAAGTCATAGAATGTGGCTGCGGACCAGGAGGCGAGAGGGAGGGATTTCGAGGCCTCCAGGGAGAGCCCCTTCACGGCCTCCCTCGTTCGCGAGGCATTGAAACAGGATTAGAGACGAGGTGAGGCGATTCGCAGGAAATGTGGAGACTGTGAGAACAAGCGAGGAGCCACAGGAAGCAAATGAGGTCCGCCCAAGAGCAAGCAGGGGGACGCTCACCACCTCTGGACCGGAGACTATAGGTCGAACAAACAAATGAGAATGCCATCTGTGCGAGAGCCATGTTATGGAAAGCCAAAAGGAGAGGGAGCACACAAACCTTTATTGCGCGCGTACAGACCTTAATTGCTCGCTGCATCAATTTAATACTAGAGGACGGTGACGGGATCCGGCACAAGCCCATCACGTGGCCTTGTGCCCGATGGGCTGGTGCCAGCCTCCTCCAAATGCCCAGTGGCAACCAATAACACCCCATCCAGGGGAAGAAAAATTGCATTTTTATTTAGAATTGAAAATTGCATTTTTAAGAAGCATATCATTTATTGGAAATTGAAGTTAGGACTTTGCATTGTATTCGTATTCATTTATTTTAGTCGTTGAGTCATAACATCACTAATTTCACGATCACACCTTTTGAGTAAGCAAGACCATTAAAATTAACACTATAATTTAAAATTGATTAGTAATGATTTTATTTTCTAGGGTGCACAAACTAGCTTAGGATTTAGTGCCTTGGAATAGGATTTTGTGAATAAACTTCTCCAAGGCTATTAAAGCAACATATGTGTCTGACTAAGGGAGTGGATAAATCCATTGTATAATCGGTAATATCAGAAGGCTCCACTTACATCGGAGTTAAGCACGAGGTCGCGTGAGGTCAGTTGAACGAATATCCCCTCGATACCTTCTTAGCGTCAGATATATTTATGGGGATCTATTCGTATATAGGGATCTTGCTAGTGCCCTTACCTCCATGAGAGGTGGTGCTTTCAAAGATTTCTAGCTTTGCTACCGTGCCCATACTACGGACCTGACTTACGAATGTTCGCTTGTGCATCGGTTATACCTTGGTTGCTTAGTTTCTTGAATTAGGTACCACACAGGTTACTTGGAGGGGTTATTTTGTAGGTACCCTGGGTTAGATAAGGGTCGGATAACACACAGCCTTTATGGAGGATTACCTCTCCGGGGGGATCTGACCGACTGGTTGTTAAGCCCGTGAGGGCCCTTATAACTTATTCTGATACCTCTGATCTTTAGCAGAGAGTCTCATGACCCTCTTGGGCGAGGCATACCTACTTTAGGGAGGGAGGCCCCTTTTAGCGACTTTATCCTGTTTGTGTGCATATTGGTCGTTTGATTATTTTGGTGTGCTCTTTGATTACTAGTTGGCCTTTTGATTATTTTTGGTGTGCTCCTTGAGTATTAGTAGACCTTTGAGATTTTATACTATGTCTTGAGTTTCTTTATCATGGATAGTGGAGTTCCTATGACTCCCTCCTTTACCACTACCCCCCCCATGACGGTCACTCATTTCATGGGGACGAATCCGACCGCTTTTCATAATGGTATGCAAAATTATGACACTCAGTCCATGCCTTGGGTCTCTAATCATGTTCCTATTGATATGCCAAATGTGCCTTCACCCTTTCCATCCCCTCCCTGGCCCACTTATGTGAATCCTAATTTTGGATCCGGAGGCACCATGGCCCCGTTGTCTACATCTTCATTTGATAAGAGTCATGTCCCTCAACCAACTCTCACTGTCAGAGGTTGGAACCTCCCCTCTTGCGGATCCATTCCTGGCCATGTTTTTTCAGGAGCCAATACTCAAATGGGTGTTTATCCTACTTATTACACCCCATCCATGTATCCTTCGTCCAACATGTGAGTTCCTACAAACACTTTTCCTATGATGGGTCCACATATATCCCCGGGTCTTTCATATGGGGGGAATCAATTTTACGGTTCGGGCTAACCTCTTCACAGAACCCCTTCACATGGGGGCAACATATATCCTCACTCGAATAATCCTTATTATGTTTTTCTCTCTTCGTAGACATCTTCTTCGGTGATGATGCTCGTACAAACCTCTATGGATCAATTAGGCAAAGGATACTACCTTTCTAGACAGGGACAGGGTGTAAACCAGGATCCTTCCTAGTCTGCAATGTCTCAAAACCAATATTTCTCGGGACCTTGGTCTCAAATGCCACAACTCACCACCGTTGCTAGTCCAGTCATTGCTAGTCATATTGGAACTCCATCACCAACCAGTGCTAGTCATGTTGGAGATTGGTCGACAACCTCTGCAAGTCATGTTGAAGACCCGCAATCAGCCGGTGTTAGTCATGTTGGGGGCATCACTCTAGTCGCCACGAGTCATATCGATATCACATCTCCAAGTTACCTATGTACGTCATGTGGGGAATGAATCTCCAGCCTCTGTCAGTCACATTGAGAGCATGTCACCAACCATTGTAAATGATGTTAGGGGCATTCATACGATTGAGAAGCCTAGACGTGTCAGACGTAAGCCCAAATTCCTTTGCAGGACTTGCGAAGGAAATCACCTTACTCGTTTGTGTCCTGCTACTTCCGGGATACCAGAAGCGTGGTTCTCACCTAGAGGCCCTTCGGGTTTTGAGGCATATGTGGTTTCCCCACACCCTGTTTCTCCTTTGATTGACACAACAGTCATGCCGATGCAATCCTCTCCTAACCACACCCCCGTTGTCAAGGGTAATGTGTCTCCCGGCCATGTTTCCACACATCCTATTCAACCTGGAGTTGAAGAAGTGGTCGCACCGGTGCAATATCTGGTCTATCCAACTCTCCTTTTGGAGGTTGATGCATCCTTCAACCATATCATTAGAATTTTTGATACTGCACCTTCTAAACAAGAGAGAGTTTTACTCTCCCCAAGTACTCTCCTTCCAAGTCTTGGAGAATTTCCCTTTGATTGGGATGGTCTTGTGGGGCATCCAATGCCTCCTCCAGTGTCCTTTCAAGTAAGAGACATCATCTGATATATCATGGAGACAGCAACCTCCACTAGCACTTTATCCTCCTCGACTTGGAGAGCTTTGGGTTTTCCCAAGCTTGTGTCAGCTATTCGTAAGATAATTACATTTCAGAGAAGTCCAGCACGGGAGCCTTGGCCTCCCCCGTGACATGCCGCCCAGAAAATCCCAAGCAAGTCTGATTTAATCTCTTTTTTGACTCGTCTAAAAAAGCGAAAATATTGTCCAGTGAATTTGTCCCTTTCACACTCGTTAAATTCAAATTGAAAGGTCGTGAGTCTTAGTTAATCTCTTTTCCGACTCGTTTTCAAAAACCGAAAAGATTACCGAGTGAACTTGCCTTTTTCACACTCATAAATTGGATTTGAAAGGACGTCTGTTTGGTACAAGTTTATCCCTTTTTCAAACCAAGTAGACTAAGATTATGAAAAAGGACATTTTTTGGCGTTAAGTTGTGATTGCATATCATGCCCTTGCTTGTAGTATTGAGCCTATTGTTGGTTCTCACTTTGCATTATAAATCGTTTGCCTCGTCATTTTTTCATCCTCAACCAAGCGGAGCCTTGTTTATATCCTTCACAATTTGAGACCCTATACCCAGGAGGGAACATTCCCCTGAGTTTCCATCTCCCGCATGCACCTCCTTACATCAAGCATAGGTATGTTCCACTGCTGGAACTAGTTTTTATTACTTGTGGCACTCGTTTCCTCCTATGTATCATATCATTCATTTGACTATGAAAAAACAAAAAAAGACGGGCCGGAAGGGAGTATTATCTTATATTGCCAGCAGTCGTGTCGCCTTTGAACAGAGAATAAAAAATTTTGAGTCCACTTGTCATCATAATTTTGGGTTTAGCATGACCTTAGGAATATGATATCATTACAGAGAGTTTTCTCCCCCGACTGGTTACTCTTCCAGTCCCTATGGAGAGTTTGATTGATTCCTCCTGCATCTCATGATTTCATCACTAGGTCTATGCTTTCAGAGTCTTCCATATGTCTCATGCTCTTGTTCAAAGGATGTCTATCAACCTGTGTCGGCCACTCCTCAGAACTCTTGACTTTGCATGTCAGCCATACCCTAAGTTTTTCTTATAATCACATGAAGTTGTAGTCCTATTGCGCACGCTAGTCCTACTTTCCTCATTGGTAGGTAACCTTGAACCCAGTAGTCAACATTTCATCATTGGTCGTTGATTGGGTGATTTCCCTTGTGTTCGACGGCAATACATCTATTCACACATTGGGATTCGTACAGTGTCTTGGATTCCATTAACCTTATTGGTGGTCCCCTCACCTTTGTCAGCAGTTTTCTTCATTGGCTTGTAAGTGTTAATCATTCATCATTCCCCAAGAGGAGGGCGCATCATTCTTTGGAGGGAGGCTAGATCCAAGGGTCTAGCAGGGCTTTTGGCAATTTAAGCACTTGGGTTTTCCTTATCGTATCCCGATCTATCATTCCAGTGGTTCTTCGGAGTGTTGGAGGTCTCTAGGAGAGAGGTTGAATTATTGGTCTTCATTCATCCAGGAGGGCGCAAGCCAGATTAGGGTTTGGTGCATTTGGTGGGTCATAACTTCATTTCTCATCCTGAGACTTTACCAGGGGTCTTGTATTGGGCCAATCTACAGTTTGGCATCTTCATTGGAGCATTTGGAGGACATTAGCTACATGGTCGAATTGTTGAGGGTATTATGCAGAGCGTGACCTATCCAGTTGGGGGTTTGGCACTCTGTTCGGCACAGATCTCTTCTTATTAAGTCTTCATTGTGTATTCAGCCTTTGGAGGCTTTCATATTATTCCCATGAGCATTTTGTAGCATATCTTATTATGTTTATTGGATCCATCTGTTGTTCATTCTAGATCGGCCTCACTCTTGTATCAGGTTCTTGATCATTATATTAATAAATGTCAGATATTTGCTATTGGTTCCATATTTGGTGTATCTTGTATTTCCATTGGTTATGTATTCATATCTATGTGTGATAACTTAATATAAATTCTAAGGCCGAATTAAAGAAGTCAACCTGCAAGTAAACACCCAAACATAAGTAAATCAGCAAAGTGTTTGACGAAATGCCACAACCAGAAACAATTAAAAATTCATGCAAAACGTGATGTTCCTGGAAAATTGGCTTGGGGACATTACAGTGGTATGAGAGCTTAGACTTCTGCCAGCCTGAGGGGTCTTCCATAAGAAGAGATGAATATTAAGGATTTTTCTAGAGAAGTTGTACGTTGTGAATGGGAATATTACTACGACCTTAGTGAGGGGTGTAGGGCTCAAGTAACATTCCAACAGTATTTATCCATGAACAATCCTAGGTGGAGCAAGGATAAGGTTACATATTTGGTCAACAAAACAAAGGAATACAAAGCCAGTACAACTAGATGGAGGGAAGCACAAAATAACCCCACACCTATTAGGAGCAAGCAACTTTGCTACAGTTGCAAGGTGCCTTGGGAACCGGGTCATAGATGTAGGGGTAAAGGTAAGAAACACATTATTGAGATGCACTATGATGAGGTGTGTAAGGATGCAAAGATAAATGCTTATTTGGAGCAGTCTGGTGATGCTAGTGACTCTGGCACAGAGGCTAGTGATTCTTGCACGCTTGAGGAGGATAGTGGCCCTTGCGCATTGGAGGAACAGTGGGATATAAAGGATGATAGCACATGTGTTTCTGTAGTCATATCACATATTATTGATGACCTTACACCTCAGTAGAGTAGTGACACTAGTGAGGATTCACACGTGTTAGCACCTAGAGATGACGAGCTCCCTATGATGACCGTGACATATATGTCATCTTTCCATACACCCAGGATAGCCACGATACATGAGGATAGCAGTGGCATGTCAGATATGATAGAGGAGACGTACGTGAGGGATGCACCCCAGGGACATATGGATCCACAGATCTAGGGGGAGATACATGATGTGCAGACAGTTGACCTTACACTCACATATCAGCATGAGGAGAGTGGGTCACTTCTTTTGGAGACTCCACTGTTTGATCAGGATATGGAGATGGATAGTTGGATGGGACACTTACTTCTAGGACCAGCATGCAGTGATGAGGGTGTACCCCTTATTGGGAAGGATGACCACAACACGTGTCTGGATACATCATTATGGGATCCAAGCGCAGATGATAGTAGCAGGGTGAGTGCACATGAGGATACAGTTGTTCATACAGGATACAATGTGATTCAGAGGGATATAGCATTAGATGATGGTGTGCAGTGGCATGCAGGAGGACCTAGTAGCACAGTGGATAGTGGGCAGTTCAATGCCTTATCTTGTGCAAAGAGTGTTGTTGGGGATTCTAGTGATGACACTAGTAATGAGAGACATGAGGTAGCACCTCAGCATGACTATGATCAGGATTCACCCTACTTGGAAGGATAGTTGAGAGTCAGTGAGGATATGATCATGGAAACCACTAGGCGCATTGATGACACACATGCATTGGTGGCAGATTACTGTTGGAGGGCATCAGTGGCACATGGTAGTTCATATGGGGGATTTTCCATGGGTGACTTTCATACTCTCAAAGAGAGAGTGTCTGTGATGAGGACCGACTACCAACAGTTTTTGACAGACAGGGACTACCTATTGGGGATTGGCGATATGTATCACAAGGCCCTGAGGGAGCAGGAGTTGGAGGTGAACAAACTCACTCATGAGTTGGAGAGCACCCGAGGATTCTTGAGAGGCACACAGGTATCCCTTCAAGAATCAGAGTCCAGGTTAGGGGAGCTTCTTGAGGATATTCGCCAGAGACCCACTACATCTATCTTAGTGGAGAGTCAGATATACTCTTTAGTTACATGGCTAGAGAATGGTGGTGGTCTAGCAGAGGAGCATCAGCTGATGAAGGAGAATGAGGAGTACCCATAGTCACCGATGAGTACGGAGAGTTATGATCTGGAGGCACAGGAGATACCCTCCACGAGGATCTTTGAGACAGTCGAGCACTCACATACGCATGGGACTCACTCATATACACCCAAGGATAGTTTTGAGGACACTTCCATTTGTGTCCCGAGAGTGGTTGACCTTCCTATAGAGGTTGATCCAGTAGTACACCCAAGATCTACAATGCAACATGAGTATAAGGGATATGACATGAGTATGTCGGAGCATACAGTGGTGAGTGATAGCTCACAGAGACATGTCGAGATGTACAGTGGGATTCAGAGGGGTATATTGCCTTGCAGGGAGGAGACACACTTAGGGGAGCATGTAGATGTCACTCCTTTGCAGAAGCACCTAGTTATGAGAGATCGCCTTCACCGTATCAACAGTTGCATGGGAGATGAGAGATGGAGGTTGGTTAACCAACAATTGGAGGAGTTACGTCTAGTAGTACTGGATGATTGGGATTCAATGATGACTACACGCAAGTATTTATCATGGATACCGATGAACGAGCTTCTGGTCAAATCCTTGGGATTGACCAAAGCATGTGATATCTTCTAGTACTACAGTCAGCTACAAAGGTTTCTATTATCCTTTCCCGACACTTTTATCATGGAGAACAGCATGAGGAGAGATAAACAGTGGCAGAGGGCATGGAGACTGGTTAGGCCGAGACCACCTGACATGAGTGCATTTATGACATACAACAGGACAGAGGTGGATCGTGATAGGCAGATGGGTGAGACTTTGTGCATGATTATGAGCATCATAGCCCAGGTGATGGCACACAGTTCAAAGGACGATACAAATACTCATGAGGATGAGCACAGAGGGCTTCCGACAGTGATCAGTCTAACATAGGAGAAGTTAGCGGGGATTGGAAGTGATAAACTTCCAAGTTTTCCATGGGATCTGGGAGTTTATTTTGTTAGTGTAACACCCTGTTTCCCCCGGTCTGTAAAAATAACTATAGTGGCCAAGAACTATGGCAAACTCAAAGATGTGAATGTTTGATTTGACGGACCTTTGTATAAAAGTTCGATGAATGTAAATTATGTTATGAATATGTGTTGCATGACTGCTAGGAGGGGATGTGCTAAAAGAGACCATGATGGCTAATGAGAGGTGGTGGAAGGGACCTAGAATGGTTGTGTTAACTTCCACCAAGACAGTATCGTACTGGTTTTCACTTGCTCAAAGACCAAAGCAAATCTCTGACCCTGAATGGATTTCCCGTCAGATTGGTAGGTGGGGAGGCTTCTCGAGAGTTAATGAGGGGATGGGGGTGAACCACCCATCCATAAAATCTCTCAGACATAACCATGGACGGTGAAATTCACGCCACACGCAATCTTGCAAAGAAAAGGCAAGAGAGGAAGTGTGGTAAAGGGTAGAGGGAGAGTGCGCGCAACAGGGATCGCGGAAGAGAACTGGAGAAACTCTGGAAACACATGGAGTTCTGAACATAGGAGAAGGAGAGTAACCTTCATCCTGGATTATTTTTCTGTATCAGGAGAAGGAGAGTAACCTTCGTCCTTGACTTCCATTGAGCTAGAAGTAGGAGACTGAATCTCAAAGCATCGTGGTCTAGCTCGGGGGTGGCTAGTGGTAAATCCGTTTGGAGTCACTAAGCCTACGATTGGGTGGAAATGAGCACCCCTCCCAGCAGTTGCATCACGCTTGGTGGATATGATAAGTGTTTTATGCCTTGTATTTTGAATTGAATATCATGAATACATGCTCATGTTTATATGCCCATAATGATTTCTGTTTGGAATGATTGTCTGGTGTTTTAGACTAGAAATAATGGATGGATGTGTATACTTACATGCCATAGTTGGTTTCTATACAAATGATTAAGTCTAGGGCATGAGTTCACTCCATCGAGAATCGTCTTGGTTGCTTGATTCTCGTAATATTCTAGGAAGGCTCCTCGAGAGTACTCTTCCTTGTAAATTACCCCATAAACCTTGGAACCATACCAAACCTTTACCCAGATACTCAACTAAGATCAGGGACAATTGCCCAAGAACCATCTGAAGGTTCATGTGATTCGGGTCTGGAAACCTTATGCAAGAAAGAGTATCTCTCTAAGGTCTCGGAGTCGTGGGAGTTTGAATCTCCAAGAGGTTGAATTTCGTGATTCAAGATCAGAAAGGATAGCGATTCCGATTATCGAAAGAGAATACCCCATCGTTTGGTAGACGAACGGTCAGAATCCTTTCGGAAATACCGCAGATCTGTCATGACTGATGGATCTAGAGGAGGAGTGCAAGCGTTAACACCTCGACCCTTTCAGCCTTCGCAAGTAGCAATGGGATCCAGGACCGTAGATCCAAGGATCTGTCGAAGCTCTATTGACCATCGATCTTAACCTTTGCATAGGCAGGAGAGTGGACTCGACAATGTCCTGAAAGTCCCAAAGTATTCGGAACCGTCCATCGGAACAGGACGTGTGACAGTCAGGTAGCATTTCGTTGAATCACGACTTGGAGTGTTCAAGGGTAGGATTGCACGAATTCACGATTCGCGAGATTGTGACGTGATCATGGTCATTGGATCCAAGCCATGGGAGAACCGTTGGATCAGAACCTCCGCGTGGTATTGTGTATCGGGGTTCAAAGGTTGAAAGAATCTATTTTCGACTGCAGAAGTCGCGAAGTGTTGAGCATAGAGGGCTCGTGCAAATACGTGGCACATTCATTAGGTGGGGACCGTGTGGTTGACAGGTGGCGTAACAACAAGTGCCCAGAGAAATGTGGGATCGGGTGACAGGTGGTGGACACATGTCACCTGGGAAAGAATCAACCCATTGTTGACTTATCGTGGTTCGGGGTTTCGCAGGATGAAGAAGTTTCCCCTTGATCGCTAAGGTCGCGAAACGTCGAGAGTCAAGGACTCATGCGACAGGCGACAATGACACAGCTCGTAAGCAGAGTACAGCGGAGGAGACAAGTGGTGTGTACGTGTTGCTTGGCAGAGTCCACGTAACGTTGACCTCTCGTGTCTCGGGGATTCGCAAAGGAGGAGCACAAGGGCTCAACACTCCAACAAGTGAAGTCACGAGTTGCGAGTGGTGTTAGTGTTTAGCCTAGCCTACGGTTACATGTAGTAGGCGCTTGCGCTAAGGCTAGGTTGTGGTCGCTTGGAGGAGGATAATGGAAGGGATGGTCTGCGCTAGGCCCCATAGAAATTCGGGGATTTTGTCCCTCGAAGAAAAAGACAAAAAATATAGGATGTCATAGTGTGTGTGTGACAAATTGGTATCAGAGCATGGTTACAACACTTGGAATGCTTGGGCTCATGAACGAGTTGCGTAGAAACTCCATTTGAAGTACTCTTAAAATGAGTAACCCTCTATCTTAACCCCCTTTATCAAAAGTCGAAGTTAAGAATGAAAATTCCTATTGTGTGTATGCATTTGAAAAATATGAATTATGCACTGGTTATGAATGAATATAAATATTGACTAACAACAAGTGTTTTTCCTTCACACAAGCGGACGATCAACTGCGGGAAACTGTAGATGCATAGAATGGTGATGCACCACGAAGTGGGGGATGGCTCCCACAATACAGACGAAGAGTCTGACGAAAGGAGAGCGATAGAGACCCCTCCAGATCTAGTTGAGACTGTGAGGAGCCTCATGGTCGAACTACAGAGCTGCAGGGCCGACAACGAGAGGTTGATAAAAGAGCAAGAGAAGCAAACAAAAATTAATGCAGTCTTGTTGCAGAGTTTATTCGACATACAAAGACAATTGCAACATGGACCTGACACCAGTCACGCGGACCAACGATAGACAAAGAAAAGTCAAAGTCCACCTGAGATATAGAAATGTGGTGTTTTAAGTGGCCACACTGGGAAGAGAACCTCGAGAAAGGTCCACCCCAGAGATAAGGGACAAGCGTCAGAAGATTCCTATGGAAAGGAAACTGGCGACTTGGAGGGATCTTCTAGTAGCAGAACTAGTTCTTATTCCCGAAGAAAATGGAAGAAGTGAAAGCATTCCAAAAGTCATAATCTCGAAGAATTCAAGAAGGCCAAACCACCCTCTTTCGACGGTGAAATAAAGAAGGGGGAGGAAGCG
>ML794533.1:135578-159229 GCA_009831015.1 Picea engelmannii
TTTTCCAAAAGCAAAAATATTGTCAAGTGAATTTGTCTCTTTCACACTCATAAATTGGATTTGAAAGGACGTCTATTTGGTAAAACTTTATCCCTTTTTCAAACCAAGTAGACTAAGATTATGAAAAAGGACATTTTTTGGCGTTAAGTAGTGATTGCATATCATGCCCTTGCTTGTAGTATTGAGCCTATTGTCAGTTCTCACTTTGCATTATAAACGGTTTGCCTCAGTAGTTTTGCATCCTCATACAAGTAGATCCTTGTTTATATCCTTCCAAATTTGACACCCTATACCTAGAAGGGAACATTCCCCCGAGTGTCCATCTCCCGCATGCACCTCCTTGCATCGAGCATAGGTATGTTCTATTACTAGAACTAGTTTTTCTTACGTGCGACACTCATTTCCTCCTCTGTATCATAGCATTCATTTGACTATGAAAAAACAAAAAAAGACAGGCGGGAAGGGAGTATTATCTTATATTGGTAGCAGACATGTCACCTTTGAACAAAGAAAAAAAAAAAATTGAGTCCACTTGTCATCATAATTTTGGGTTTAGCATGACCTTAGGAAGATGAGCTCATTACAGAGAGTTTACTCCCCTGACTAGTTACTCTTCCAGTCCCTATGGAGAGTTTGATTGATGCCTCCTGCATCTCATGGTTTCATCATTGAGTCTATGCTGCTAGAGTCTTCCATATGTCTCATGCTCTTGTTCAAAGGATGTCTATCAACCTTTGTCGGCCATTCCTTAGAACTCTTGAATTTGCATGTCGGCCATACTCTCAGTTTCTCTCAAAATCACATGAAGTTGTAGTCATATTGTGCACCCTGGTCCTACTTTCCTCATTGGTATGTAACCTTGAACCCAACAGTTGGCATTTCATCATTGGTCATTGACTAGGTGGTTTCCCTTGTGTTCGACGGCAATACATCTATTCACACATTGGGATTCATGCAATGTATTGGATGCCATTAGCCTTATTGGTGGTTCCCTCGCCTTTGTTAGCATTTTTCCTCATTAGATGTTATTCATAGGGTCTTTTTCGTGTACCGCTTGCACTTGGCACACGCTAAAGACACACAGGGTTGTTGGTTCGTGAACATGTTATTTGTTTGATTTCCTCCGAATCATCAAGCTCATGCTTTGTACCTCGTGTTGAATGGTGAGAGATGCCTTAATGCTCTCCTTTCAATGGGTCTCCTTCCATCGACTTCATCTCATCTATTCTGAAAACGAGACCTAGATTCCTATGAGTACCTAGAGGCTTGCAGTCATTAGTGGCATGTTCTCTCGCCATCGACAGTTGGGAACACATCAATGTCTCATGATCGATGGATTCTTCAAGTGTTCGACCTCGACTCCTTTATTCACACTTGTAAGAATGTACTCGGTTCCTTGATACCTACTTTCATCATCGGTAGGTTGTCTCGTGTTTGTTAATGATATACCTCAATGACCGTTAATCAAACGAAGTCTCATTGTGTTCGACCTCAACTTCTTTATTCACACGATGTAGACTTGCACCTTTGGCAGATTTTGTAGAAGACTTGAAGGCATCAGTTTGTAGCCACAGTTTTCCTGAGTTGTTACTACCTTTTCATTGGACCAGTACATGTGTGACTTCAGTGATCATGGGAGATTAGATTGTACTCCATTGTATACAGATATCTTCATATTGATTTTAAGACTGGTGTTACTGGGCCTTATTTGTGACCATGACAGCCTTTGGCATGTAACCACATTTGTATTTGCCTATTCATGACCATGGACAATTGTTTGGTATATTTTCACATGGATCTGCAGTGTAATTCAAATTGGCAGCCATGTATGCAAAGTCAGTACAGATTGTAATGAGCAACTAGTTCTTCTAGTTGGGTCCCCATTACTCCACTTCTGGGTTTTTATAATGTATTTCTACCATCGCAAATACTCCTCTGACATCACAAATTTTGGGGCATCTATTATAGCAAGATTTGCCACACCCCATGCAATCTTGCACAGAAGGCGTTTTTTCCATTTCCCTATGCATACTTCAAGTCCCTTTTTTTTAAATCCCAGAGCTAAAGACAATATTTTTCCACATATACGCTCCCTACCTATATTACAGCATGCGTATACACAGGTTTCACCACTACAGCCCGCGTACATTGGGAAATGTGCCCAAAATTGAAAAATGGTGTCGAGTTTCCATGTCACATCACGATATCAATGATCCTTGGCCTTCCATATATTGGAAATGTTCTGACTCGACCCTTTTGTTCCACTTGAAGTCTATAAATGGGCCAAATCTAAGCTAAGGAAAAGAGGAGAAAGAATCCAACTTTGAGAGAAAAATTACTCTGGAAAAAATATTCACTTCATATTGAATCTGCATCCCTTTGTCCTTTAAGTCTGAACACATTGTTCGTCCCCCAAGCTCTTCCCTTGTTGATTGAGAACTTCATTGTCTCTCTTATATGAGCTTGCCTTTGGTGGATTATTGAAGTGGTGGAGGCCCAATTGGAAGGAACTTAGTTTCTCGATTACAAACGGTGTCGACACGGAAGTCTGTAACTCATTCACTTATGCTAATTATATCTTAATAGAAATACTCTTTTCTCATCCAATTAATATCTTGCAAATATTTGAATTATTATTCCATGTTCATATTTGTTATGAATGTTGATGGATTATGCTATTGAATGTGCTAACATCATATATTATCACCATATACTTGTGTTGTTTGTTTGTTGAGGACTAGTTGCAGGTATACTGCTTTGAGTCAAGTGCTCAACGATGGACTTCATTGAACATCTGGACAAGGTAGGCCTCTTATCTTGTCTTGTTAGCATATTTGCTTATATAGCATACTTGAGATTAGAGTTGATTTCTGCAGTCATTTCCGTTTGTTGTGGTTTACCCCTAGCCATAGAGAGATTTTCCTCGTAACACAAGGGGTCCAAGTTAGCCTTTTGTGCACCTATGGGAGCTAGTCCACTGCTCACATAAGCATCACAATAGAATCACTTTGCAAATATCAATAATTATGCATAAAAACAAATTCTCAAACATATGGACATGTCAAACACTTCTTTATGAAACATAAATACATGGAGATTACGTTATCCTCTATACAAACCCTTTGTCCCTTCTCTAACAAAGTGGGATTAAAACCCTTTGTCCCTTCTCTAACAAAGTGGAATTAAAAGCACTATGTTTTCCTTGACCCCTACAAATTAGTGAGTTGTCTCCCAAGTGAAATGACCCCATAATCTTGAAAAGAACAAACAAATCACTTGTCCTTCCTTGAAAAGTGGAATCAATAGAATTATGTTATTCTTTAATCTCGATCGAAATGACCCCATAATCTTGAAAAAAACAAACAAATCACTTGTCCTTCCTTGAAAAGTGGAATCAATAGAATTATGTTATCTTTAATCTCGATCAAGTTAACATGTTATGTCTCAATTTAAATTATTCATGATCTTGAAATAAACAAACAAATCACCTAATCAAATTTAATATATAAGATATAATACAAACAAGTTGTTATTTCCCAAGCTCCAAAAGGAATATATCATAATATAATCCATATAAATGGACAAAATGGGGCTAAACCCTTACATTCATTTTTTTTCATATCAATTGTGCCTTAAAATACTTGTTCCTTTGAATCATACAAGGGATGCATTAATTTTTTTTTGAAGGGATACAAGGTATGCACTACAACATCTTTAATAAATTTATTTTATTTTAATATTTATTCTAGTAACATAATACAACAAATATTCCTCGCGAAGAAAACCAAAAAAAAAGCACTTCTGAGGTCGCCTAGGGTTAACCTTCTGAGCGCTTCTGCTGCAGCCATGGTTGACCCTCAAGGAGGGGTGTCTCTGCCCCCTCCTTCCACAGCTAACTCCTTCTGCAAGCTTCTGGTCGCACATGGAAAGAAGCTTCCCCCAGCTGCTCCCCCAAGCTTCGTTAAGAAACTCGACTCGATTTCGGAGATTGATCTTCCCCCTGACCACCCTATGCGTGTAGCAATCTCCCTGTCAGATCATGTCTTGGTAGGACAATTTATGGGGCTCTCGCCCTCAACCACGTCCACAAACAACTGGATCCAAAGAAACAGGCGCCCATTGATCCAAAATAGTGTAACCTTCTATGCAGTGGGAAGAGACTTATTTATCTTTGAATTCATCTCGCAAGAAGATCGAGATCTCTACTTCAGAAACAGACCTTATTTCATGGGAACTCAAGGGCTCTACCTGAAACATTGGATGCCAAGCTTCGATCCAGCGGTGGAAGTACCCAAGGATGTCTCGGTCTGGGTAAGACTCCCAAACCTCCCAGTCCATTGTTGGAATCCCACTTCGCTCCAGGCAATCGGAAATGGGCTCGATCATTATATCGACAGAGCGAACCCCGAGGACCAATACTCCTGCACGCACATTTGTGTGGAAGTGGATCTAGAGGTAGGTATCCCAAAGGCAATCAAGTTAAAGGTTGAAGACTGGCAGCATTACCAGAAACTTGATTATGAACAACTTCCATTCAAATGTAGGGGTTGTCACGAGTACGGTCACTTTCAGCGAAACTGCCCTAAAGACCCAAACAAGGAGAGAGAGAACAGAGAAGGATGGCAACATCCCAGAAGAGGAAGAGCCTCATCCAAGGCAAAAGGACCAAGGAACTCAAAGACAAACCCTGCTCAATCCAAGGAGCAAGGAAACCAACTAGAGACAGCGACATCAAACAGGTTTAGGGGGCTAGATCCAGAAATGGAGAAATCAGCAGGGGAAGCCCCTCAGGATTTACCTATAGCAAAAGCGGAGCAAGGGAAGTCAACTCCAAATGCCAGAGAGTATTTGATGCCAGAAAGGGTGGAAGAGAAAGGACAAACTGCAGGGGGAAAGAACCTAGAGCTATAAGTGGAGGAAGGAGAGGTCTCTTTAGATAGTGACAGTGAGGGAGCAAGTGACACCATTATCACCCCAATAAAAATAGGCCAAGGCAGGAAATCCAAGAAAGAATAAAGAGAAAAGGAGACATACAAAGATGTCTTGAGTGGATCACAGCCAACAATCAGACAACTAATCAATTTTAGGTAAACAAGGAAGCACTCCAGGGCCCCTCAAGGAGCCCATATCTCCCCCCCAAGTAAATCATGAGACTAACTTCCTAGAATTGCAGGGGTTTCGACAGTAGAATAAAGGAAGAGGCGATTAATATATCATCAGAACTTCAAACTCTGAGATCCTTCTTATCCAGGAAACCAAGATGGAAGAACAAGACTTCCTCAACATAATAAACACACTTTGGAAAACAAGCAAAGGAATAGCAGAAAGCGCAAGAGGAGCCTCAGGAGGTATAGGCACTCTTTGGAACCATACAAAGTATGACCTCATTAAATATGAAACATGCAAGCACTGGATCTACACCAACCTCCTTCACAAAGAAGCAGGCCGACATGTAAGTCTCTTCAATCTTTATGTGTCTGTCCTCTTGGAGGAAAAAATATTTCGCTGGGATATTGTAAAAGATTACCTACTTCTAAATGATCTGGAAAATATCATTATTGGAGGGGACCTCAATGTGACCCTAGTAGCGACCAAGAAAAAAGGTGGCTCCATTGTGCGAGATCCAGCAAGAGAATAGGTAGAAGATATCATGTCAGATTGGGAGTTTGAAGATGTCAAACCTACTAAAGGGAAATACACATGGTCTAATAAGAGGGTAGGACCGGGGCACATTGTTGCTAGGCTTGACAAGTTCTTAGTTCATAGCACCTTTATGCTTCTGGGCCTCACCCTTTCCTCCTCCATCCTCCCTCACAGTGTGTCAGACCACAGACCAATCATGTTGGATATTTCACATGACCAAAACCTCAGGCCAATCCCTTTCAGATTTAGCCCAGCCTGGCTCCAAGATGAAAGCTTCCAGGATCTGGTTACCAAAACCTGGAATGAAATAGTAAGAGGCTCTGCCTTCTTTGTTTGGGAAGAAAAACTCAGAAGATTAAAGGTAGCGCTAAAGTCCTGGGCAAAAACTCTACCTAACCCTACTCTAGCCCGCCAAGAAACCCAAAAATAGATTGAAAAACACCAGTTGGATATGGAAAATCAAGGAATCACCCAAGAAACTTTGCAACAAGAGGATCAGCTCCAAAGGAATTGGCATCAAGCCTATAGAGAGGAGAAAAAGTATTGGCAACAAAAATCCAGGAGCCTCTGGTTGGAAGCAGGGGATAAAATACTGGGTTCTTCCACAAACAAGTTGAAGCTCGAAACCAGTTCAAGAATGTCATGAAAATTCAGGCCCAAAATCAGACGATAACAAATTTTGAAGGCATAAAAGCAGCTGTGGCATAAAGCAGCTACGACAGAAGCCTTCGAAACTCTTTACACAGAAACTCAAAGAACTGTTATAGATCCCAAAGAATATCCCCTCTCTTTAGTTCCATCCCTCATTCATGAAGATGTCAACATCAAGCTAACCATGGCAGTCGATCAACAAGAAATAAAAGAGGCACTTGATCAAATGAATCCAGACAATGCCCCAGGTCCAGATGGGCTCACAACCAGATTTTACTAAAACAACTGGGATATAATAAAATCAGACCTCACATAGTTGATCAAGAAATCTCAGACTTGCACCAAGATAGGAGGAGGAACAAATTCGTCTTTTCTTGCTCTCATTCCCAAAGAAAAAGGAGCAGTCAACTTTGAAAGGTTTCGCCCAATTTCTCTCTGCAACACAAGTTACAAAATCCTCACCAAAATAATAGCTAACAGAATTAAAAATATCCTTCCCGCAATTATCGCAGAAAATCAAGGAGGTTTTGTAAAAGGCCAGTATATAGTGTACAACATCATCCTCATTCAAGAGGCCTTACACTCAAGCGTTCACAGAAAAGACAAAGATATGATAATCAAACTCGACTTGGCAAATGTGTTTGATAGAGTCAGACATAATTTTATGTTCAAGGTCATGGAAAATTTTGGTTTCGCCCCCTCCTTCATAAATTGGATTAAAGCTTGTATTGGCTCCCCTTGGATAGCCCCTCTAGTGAATGGTCGAGCCACTAAGTTCTTTCAAGCCTCTAGAGGTCTTCGGCAAGGCTTCCCCCTCTCCCCACTCCTCTATGTCATCCAAGCCTCGGTTCTTAGCTACCAACTGGACCACGGCCAATCGCATAACAACCTTCATGGCCTGTGAATTGCCCCTGGGTTAAAAGACATCAACCACACCCAATTTGCATATGACACGTTGCTAATGGGAGGAGCAAGTATGCCTATAGCAAAGAAATTCAAAAAGGAGTTAGACGCCTACACAGAAGTCTCAGGAAGTGTGATAAGATTAACTAAAAGTAAGATCTTTGGGTGGAACATAACTCCAAGGGAGATGCTACATATCTCAAGAATCCTTGGAATGGAAGGCTGCACCACCTGGGATGCGTTTAAATACATGGGCGTCCCTATTTTCAAATCCAATCCAAAGGCTTCGCATTGGGACCAGATGATAGGAAAACTTAAAAATAGAATAAACTCATGGGGAGCAAACTGGTTAAACCTTGCAGGCAAAGTGGTCCTCATCAAAGCAGTGTTAGCAAGCATTTTGATCTACCAATGCTCCTTACTTTGGGCCCCTATGTCCACTTGCTAGAAAATTGAAGCATTGTTCAGAAGATTCCTCTAGGAGGGAGGGAAGCAGACAGGGAGGAAATTGCACCTTATAAGCTGGGAAAAAATAACCAAGCCCTACGTTGAAGGGGGACTCCAATTTAAAAACTCCTAGACTCAAAATTTAGCACCGGGAACAAAGATCTTATGGCACATAATCACTGGCAATTCCTCCTGGAGTAAAAGAGCATTATGGAAGAAGTACTTTCGAGGCCCAAGGAAAAAGTGCCTTGACGGTCCAGCAAGGGTGGAGAAAGGATCCCCAATTTTCTCTCTATGTCAGAAGGCTCTCAGTCACTTTAAACCTCACCTCACTTGGATACCAAGCAATGGTAAAGAAATCAAGGTTTGGGAAGACTCAATCATGGGAGACCCACCACTAGACTCGAAGCAGGGTCTAGATCGTCTTAAAGAGTGGATGAGACTCAAGAATTTACACAATATGTGGGATATCTCACGTTGGGAAAACGATGAGATCCACTCCTAGCTAAGGTGGGAAATTTCCAACTTACCCCCAGATCTAGAAGAGGAATGGAACATGTTGAAGTACTAGCTGCAAGGAAAAACCCCCTTAAAAAAGGGAAAAAAGACAAGAGAGGGTGGGGACCATTTTCTGGACTTCACACTACAGCAACAGGATATCAACATATAGCAACAGTCCCCCATGTCCCCCCAGACCTGGCAATTTGGAAATCCATTTGGTCCTCCAAGTCAATTCTGGAGATAGATATGTATGTCTGGACCATGGCACACATAGGTATTCTCACTGGCAAAAATCTAAGAAGAAGAGGTTGGGAAGGCCCCTCCATATGCCCACTCTGCTGTCAAGAAGAGGAAACTACAAACCACCTAATTTTAAGATGCACTTACTCCAAAGAAGTCTAGCAATTAACCCTTGGACTGCACCCAAACACTCTTGTATTACCTCAAGAAGTCACTACCCTGCTCCAAAATTGGAACTCCTTCTGCCCTTTTCAAACAGAAAAAAGGGTCAACTCTCCACTCTTTGGAGAACTCTCCCAAAATGTATTCTCTAGAAGATCTGGCTTGAACAAAATAACAGGTTATTCAGGGAAGCCAAAAGCATCCCTGCCCAGGTAGCCACAAAGATAAAGGCCCTTTTTGGCGAGAGAGCCCCCCACTTCTGTAAAGCAGCAAACTCAAAGCCGTTAGAATTGGAAGAGAAACTTTGGATTGAACATCTTAAGCTCCAAGATCAACAACAGCAAACTCATAACAACTCACACCACCAAGAATGGGAAATTAGGATGGAGGAGCAAGAGTTTGAAGAATGTAAAAGAAAGGAAAACAAGTATATTCTATTCTTTGACAAAACTTCCAAAGGGAATCCGTGAGTGGCAGGAGGAGGAGGAATCCTGGTAGGCCCCAATGAACTCCCAGAAATCAGGTTTGCCTAGGGACTTGGCATAGAAACCAATAACATATCAGAAGCATTAGCCCTCTAACAAGGGCTAAATCAAGTTATTTTTCACAACGTCCGGGATCTGGTGATAATTGGGGATTCACGGTTAATAATCCAAGCCTTAATTCTCCGCAACAAAGCCCAAAATGCAAAACTTCAACACATTTTGGAGAAAATCCATCTCCTCCTAGGAAAGCTTCGAACTTATCATCTTTACCACGTCTTCCGAGGAATGAATGCAACAGCAGACGAAGAGGCCAACAAGGAAGCCCTCTCAAGAATTGGAACCTTACAAATCAACGAAACCTTGACAAGTTGGGATAGATAAGTGTTATAATGAAAGAAAAGATAAAAAAAAACATCCATGACAGCTATTATGTTAATTTGACAAATGGAGAAGCTAGTGCAACACCATACATTTCACCTTGATAGGTAAAGGTCTCCCATAAGTATTCCATTTCAAAGTCCCATCATTGGATAAGATTCCCGTTCGTTCAGTGCTTTGTAGTCAACAATGTGAATATGGTGACATTATGCATGCCCTATGCAATGATATGTATGTCTTATGCATAAAATATATGCAACTTATTCGTCACTAATGGTCTTTATCATCACCCCTATAATGCAACATGTTTCAAAGACTAAAAGAATGTGATTCCCCCAATAAAATTTTGGGAAGAGTCCACTTCTCAAAAAAAATAGTTATTATGATCACAAGTTTGTGAAGAGTTGGCTTCCCAAACATTGTATTTCACATAAATAGAAAAGATCGTGACTAGTTTAAATTGTACAAAAAAAAATAATTGTTGACCATGTTAGCAATGAAACTATGTATCCCTTCCAGGTAAGTACATATGCATATGACACCATACATAGTAGCGAATGAATGCTATCTTCCGAACACATGTGCTAGATAGTAGCGAATGATTGAGTTCATCAAAGTAGTTCCACGATTATGACACCATACATAGTAGCGAATGGCTGCCGAAAGAGGATGCTTGCTGCTCTATGTCGATAAGAACTTAGTAAAAGGTCATCACAGTCAAACCAGTACGCTCGGTAGTAGCCCCTAAGGACTCTATATCAAAGAGAGCAAGCAGGCCGCCAGCGGAGCTAGTGAGGCGCGCAGCTTATACTTCCTAATCAAGGCGACATAAACACATCCAAACATAATGCTACAAACATGAAATTATTTCATCCCTAACATGCTTCTTTTACTCAACGAGAGCATCATTAAGAAATCTTATTTAAAATTTATTTGACTATGGTCGTAAGTGGTGAGAGTTGATATAAAGAGGAAAAGGAAGAGGGGGAGGGAGAGGGAGAATAAAAAGGAGGGAAAGAGAGAGAAAGAAGAAGAAGAAGAGGAAGGGAGGAAGAGGTTTTCTTAAACCTAGTTTTTTTAATTATTATTAAATCTCATCTCCAAAACCTGAATCCCATATCATCTCCAAAACTCAAATCCCATCTCCAAAATTCAATTCCCATTCTCATCTCCAAAACCCAAATCCCATTTTGTTTTAAATCTACAACTTTAAAAAAAAAACTAAGGGGGAAATGACAAAAAACTTACCTTTGATCTAGTGATGCCCCACAAATCTATGTTTCCTACTCCAGTTGAGTGACCCAAAAATCCCTTTCAGCTCCAAGAAGCTCTTCCCCACACCCTCATGCAAAAATGAAATGAGGGGGGGGACTCTTTTTTCACTTTATATTATAAATGCATAGAAAGGGTGACACAAATCTTCATTTTGTGTCGTCTATTTTTATTATTTTTCAAACTCGAAGTTGATTTTTCATCAATTATATATCCAATTTTTTAACACAAAATGGTGCATGCATTTTCTCCATGTTGACCTTGCATCATATCCACGTCATCCTTTTCAATGCAATTCCAAGTAAATCATCATGTTAGCATCCCCCAGTTTGAGGCTAAACTATGAAAGAACAATGCAAACATGATGCTCATTGATGTAAGAATGATGTTGATCGATGAAAACATGATGTTAATCAATGCAAACACAATGCAACTACATTGCAAATACATTACAAACACGATGCTAATCAATGAAACATGATGCAAACATGACATAGACATGATGCAAAGATGATTCAAAAACAATGCAAACACAATGATAATCAATGCAAATATGGTGCAGTCATGATCCAAACATGATGCAAGGATGACATAAACATGACATAAACAAAACATAAACAAAATATGCATTCAATCTACAATCAACTATAATGACATACAAATGGAACTATAACAATGCAAAACATGATGCAAACATGAATTTTAAAAAAAAACAAAGTGTGTTTAGTGTCATATGTATGACACTAATGCAACGCAATGGTGACACAAAACTCTTGTGGAAAAACCTAACACATGCCAGCCAAAAAAACTTGACCAAGGTTTTGAGAGAAATAGTGATGCTACAAACCCATATTATATTAATGTCTCTAGGGCATTGATAGGTCCCGAGTTAAAATGGATCTACACTAGTTGTAGTAATATACAACTACATAAAAAATTAAAATTGACTTTGATAATATATTTCATTATATAATTTCCTCTGATATATATGTTCATTATACATTTTTCTTTAATGCTATATTTGCATTCTATCGACACTCAATAAATTCAAGTTTTATTTTTACATATTCATGGAAATTTTATTTGTGTATTTATATTCATATTCTAATCACATTTTTTTTATTTGCATTATATTTTTACACATTTTTTTCATTATGTTTCTCTTATTTCTATTTGGATTTTATTCCATGTTATTTTTCCTCATTCTATTACAACATGTGATGTAGTCTTCCCTCACCTTTAGCATCCTACTACTGATATTTTCACCATATCACTACTTAAATCAAAGAAACTAGTTCATTTTGATTTGTATCATCACTTAAATCAATGCACTCAATCATCTTGCAATATATCATTGCTAAAATTAATAAATCAAATTGTTTTTCATTATATAATTGAAATCAATGCACGAAATCATTGTATAATTATTGAAATGAATGCTACAATTAATAGTTTTCTTAGTCCAAAAATTCCCCTCTTAGTCAAAAAATTACACAATTGGGGCTTGTGTCATGGTACTATTACTTGTGTCAAGGAAAAATATGAGTAATTATATGGTTTGAAATCCTTGGCTTTTGGCCTCAAACCACATCTTAGACCATGAGACCTACTTTCAATCAATGAAATTCATCTAATTGGAATCTCATAACCCTTGTATTCTACCCATTGTCCAAATATTCATCTTTGAGGGCATCGTGGTTTGAGGCCCTATGCCCGACACATTATCCATATAAGTAGTGTTTAGGGAATAAGACCCAAGTTATCAACATCAAATCTTATATTGGGTTAAGAGAGACATCCTTGGTGACTCAAAGCTCGGAAATTAATTTGTATGCCACTCATGGTCCAAAATATTCCATCCCAAGGGACCATGTCATGATCTAAGGCCTTATGCATTCCCCTCAAGCCATAAAAGAAATATTATGGGATTAAGCCCATTTCTTTTTACCTTGAAGAATATCTTGGGCAAAGAGACTCATGCTACTCATGGCACTTGTATTCCACTTGGATGCTAAAGAACCCTAACCATGGCCTTGAGAACAATTCCTAGTTGGAGCTTGAGACACATTATTATTTAGGGAATGTGTCGTGGTTTAATAATGGCACTTGTATCACTCTAGTAGGCTAGAGATACCATGCAATGGTCTTGTTTGATGGTTTAAGGATGTGTTCATGGCATTATAGCCCAAGAATATTTATAGGTTGTAGTTGTTGTTCATGGTGCTTGATCCCAAGAAGATATGATTAAGGAAAAAGGCTCTTAGTGTCCTCTCCTAATCTTGGTTAGACCTCGAGACCCATTCTTAGTTCATAACTAAAGGTGCACATATCCCACTTGGAGGTGAATGACACCCTAGAGAGGTTATATGTGGTCATTTGAGGACTCTTCCATGGTATTTGAGCACGATAAGAAAGGTTTAGGGCTAGAGGCTCTTACTTCCTTGCCTTGATTATGTCCAAGAACTTGAGACCCATCCATGATACTAAAGACCTCATAATGGCACCCATATTCAACTCAGGTGCCAAATACTCCTTAGGAGGGATCTTGTCACGATCGTTAATTGTTGTTCATGGTTCTTGAGCTCAAGAAGGTTCAATTAGGGCTCAAGGCATTTTCCCACCCTTGACCATGTTTAGGTCTTGGCATCCATTTCTAGTGCACAAAACCTAATCATGGCACATGTATCCCACTCAAAGTCCTACAAAGAACACTTACAAAGAAATATTGTGTTGGTTTGAGGACTTGTTCAAAGCTCTTGAGCCTGAGAAGATTCAAAAATATCTTGAGGCACTTGTTTTCCTTCCTCAACCATGGTTAAGGCCCTATGACCCATCCTAACTGTACAAAACCTCTTAGTAGCATCCATATCCAACTTGGATGCCAACGAACCATAGAGAGTGCATGTGTTATGGTTTGTAGGTGTTATTCATGGAGATAAAGCCCAAGAAGCTACATTTATGCCTTAAGGCCCAAGTGTTATACTCCCTCACTTGAGCTTGAGAAGTTTTATTTAGGGATTAAGCCCCTTTTTTACACCCTTGACCATGTTTTGGCCTCAGACCCATTTCCACTAAACAAAAACTACTCATGGCACATATATCCCACTTGGATGCTAAAAAACCCCATCCATGGCCTTGAGAACTATTCACAGTGTGAGTTTGAGATACATTTTTATTTAGAGCATGTGTTGTGGTTTAAGCATGACACGCATATCCCTCTAGTAGACTGGAGATGCCATGCAAGGATCTTGTGTGGTGGTTCAAGGATGCATTCATGGAATTATAACCTGAGAAGCTTCATGGATTGTAGGTGTTGTTCATGGTTCTTGATCTCAAGAAGCTTCATTTAAGAAAAAAATATCTTATTGTCCTCCCGTAACCTTGGTTAGACCTCAAGAGCCATTCTTGATTCATAGTTAACCTAAGCATGGTGCTTATATCCCACTTGGAGGTGAATGACACCCTACAAAGGTCCTACGTGGTGGTTTGATGACTCTTCCATGGTGTTTGAGCATGAGAAGCAAGGGTTAGAGATGGAGGCTCTTGTTTTCCTCCCTCGACTATTGTTAAGCACCCAAGACCATCCATGATGCCCAAGACCTTGTAATGGCACCCATATTCAACTTAGGTGCCAAAGACTACTTGGGGACGATGTTTTTCATGATCTTTAGGTGTTTCTCATGGTGCTTGATCTCAAGAATTTTCAATTAGGGCTTGAGGCCCTTATTTTCCCCCTTGACTATGTTTAGGCCATGACACCCATTTCTAGTACACTAAACATAAGCATGGCACATGTATCCCATTTAGAGTCCTACAAAGAACCCCTACAAAGGACTCATGTGTTGGTTCGAGGGATTTTTCAAAACTCTTGAACCTAAGAAGATTAACAATATCTCAAGCAACTTGTTTTACTTCCTCAACCATGGTCAAGGCCCCATGTAACGTACCCAACTCCATGATGAGCCACATTACTACCATTCTAACTTTGTAACATGTCATGCTTTTTAAAATTTTATTCAACCCATCTCACATTACCATAATTACCATTTATGATACCGATATGTTCTTTGTCTAGTTATATAAAGAAATATGTGTGCAAAATGACAATCAATCTCATGCACATTCATATAAACATACATAATCAAAACAACATTATGTTCATTAGCAATCCCAACATTTTTATCGGTAAAATACACACAAACAACTCAAAGGATAATGCAAAAACCATAACACTTATCTTATGAATAAATGTCACCGACTAGTTGTGTATGAAGGATGTTCCTCCCAACCATGGGCTTTGTTTCTCTAGTTCTCTCAGTAGCAGGCCACCCCCGAGTTAGGGCTATGAGTCCACAAGGAAAAATGACCCTTATGGTTGGATAAAATCCCTCACACAACCCAATACCAATAAATGACAACATACAAAATCCTACAGCCTTTTCCACCACCCAAATCTCTTCCCCTGCCTACACCACCCCAAGGATGGAATCCCCTTCTCTGCCTTGTATTCCCTCAGGCAATTCTCACCCCCTTCAAGTATCTAGTGTATTTTTTCTAAGCATCTCAATGTCGGAGGCTCCAAAAAATTCATTGTCTATGAAGTCTCAATCACAACAATCCCATGTTTATTCCTGTAAGAAATTTCATATAACATATACGTGATAGGCATCCCTATCCTTTCATCACATGTATAATAGTCTAATTTGGTATAGGTTAATGGTCAACTCCATGCATAACCAGAGAGTGAACATAGTCTAAGAAATGAACATGAAGAATAATGGTCAAATTCCCCAAACTCAAGGAACTAGTATGTATGTTCTCAGCTTACCACTTGGCACCCAAGGAACTCCACCTAGCTCCTTGGCATGCATTCCCAAAATTATTTTTCCTTTAGCATACTTTAAGGTAAGTGGACTTGGGTTTACAGTATAATAATATGTTTTAAACTTTGGCCCCGCTTGGCCCCCTTAATCCCCTCTCACATATAAATTATAATAAAATAATATGACTTTAGACTTTGGTCGACCAAGGCAATATTTCATTCAAGTACAAGACAAGTCAACCAAACAGTCAAGCTAGTTGACCAAACAATTGAGCCAGTCGACTAGACATTTGAGCCAGTCGACACATGGAACAAGTCAATTCTCTCTCATGGAATCATAGCCACCCAATGTTATTGTCCCTCTTGTATTGCAACCATCAATGCTTTTTTATTAATAACTTTGATACAAAATATACATAGATCAGACCTCAACATATTATTCAACTCACCGACCTATATAATATTTGTACATATACAATTACAACCTCGGGGTCAAACTGGGGGTATTACATTTCCCTCCCCCTTATTTTTTGCACTGTCCTCATTGCACATCACCATACATGTGTCCATATATACAAGTTTTACATCAAATATCAAAATAGTTGTGGGTATGCCTCTTGCATAGCATCTTCTAGCTCACATTTCACATCCTTGGGGTTGTAACGGGTCCACTAGACCTTTACCTGCCCAATGGATTTGTTCTGGAACACCTTGAATTTCCAATCTAGGATTTCCAATGGCTCCACTTGAAAGTCCCCTTTGGGTTCCACCTAAATCAAATTCCAATCAACAACATGGTTATGGTCATTCACATACTTTTTCAATAAAGACACATGAAATACATTATGCACGTTCATGGAAGTAGGAAATGCAAGCATCTATGCAACTAGCCCTATCCTATCCAATATCTCAAATGACCCACAAAATCTAGTTGCCAACTTAGTGCAGTTGCCCAACTTTAGTGAGCTCTTATTGGTCTTCACTTTCAAGAACACATATTCTCCCACTTTGAATTCTCTGTATATTATTCCTTTGTATATATAGCTTTTCTATCTATCATGTGTTGCTTTTAAATTATGCTTGATTTTCACTATATGCTCTTCCATATCCTTGAGCATCTCTAGCCCAAGCACTACCCTATATGTTAGATTGTCCCAGCTCACTAGAGTATTTGTAGTATACCTAGGGAGGTAATATGTGGTACCCGGGGAGGTAATATGAGGTACCTAGGGAGGTACCCAATGGTAATGTGGTTATGTATTATTAGTGGAGGTCATTCAATGTAAGGTGGACTAGGTCCACTATATTATTAAATAAGGCCCACTATGGTAGTTAGATATACCAATATGAACATTATAAATGTGAGAAGGCTTTCTAGAATATTCCTTCTCTACAATGTACTTAGGAGATAGAGAGAATGCCATATAAAGAAATGTAAGCAATGTATTGAATCATGATGAAGAATATTGTTAATGTAACAAGCAAGGATTGTTTGAGGATTTTTATCCTTCCTTAAGGATTAATATATGTTGTTACCCTACCTCAAGGGTTTTGACCTAGGGAGGTAATATGTGGTGCCTAGGGAGGTACCCAATGGGAATATGGTTATGTATTATTAGTGGAGGCCATTCAATGTAAGGTGGACTAGGTCCACTATATTGAATGGCCTCCACTAATAATACATAACCACATTCCCATTTGGTACCTCCCTAGGTATACTACAATATTACACTTTCTTCCATATAAATATTCAAATGGGCTCATCTTCAATGAGGCTTGATACCCATTGTTGTATGCAAACTCCACCAAATGTAGGTACTCTTGCTACTTGGATGGATTTTCCATCACATACATGATCAACATGTCTTCAATCACTTGATTAACTCTCTCTATTTTCCTATCTATCTGTGGATGACAAGTTGTATTGAAGTTTAGATTTGTGCCAAATCCCTTGAACAATCCCTTCCAAAGTTTGAGGTAAACTTGGAATCTCTATCTAACACAATCTCCTTAGGCACTTATACAGCCTAGAAACTTCTTTCATGTAAATCTCAGCAATGTTATCTGCCTTATGATTAATCTTGAATGGGATAAAATGTGCAGCCTTGGTCAACTTGTCCACCACCACCATTATTGATTTGTGTTGCCTTATTGTCATGGGCAACTTGGTGATGAAGTCAATGGTGAGAACCTTCCCCTTCCACTTTGGAATTGGCAATGGTCTAGAAAACATGTTGGGTGTCCATGCTCAACCTTCACCCTTTGGCATTCCATGCATTTGGCTATGTACCCAACCACATCCTTCTTCATGTCTATCCAAAAATATTGGTTCTTTATTGTTGCAATGGTCTTCTAATAGCCTGAGTGTCTATCATACAAAACATTATGTGTCTCCTTTAATATCAAATTTCTTTATTTGTTTGAGTTAGGAACATATACTTTGTTTTTGGCATTAATATTCCATCATGTCCTAGATCATATTCTTTGTACATTGGTTGTAATTTACCTTGTTGTATGTTTTCCTTGACTTGTAAATAATGATGGTCTAATTTTGCATCTCCAAAAACTATGCCTTTTAAATTAGACCTATAAATGTGTATGGTTGTATCATGCGTCTCTTGCGCCCTCTTTCTAAGTGCATCTGCCACTTTCTTCTCCTTGCCTTTGATGTGCTTGATATAAAAGTCACATTCTTTGATAAATTCTAGCCATCTAATTTGTCTGTAATTTAGTGTTGGTCGCTCAAACAAATATTTCAGACCACTGTGGTCTATCCTCAACTCGAATTTTCTACCCATAAGATAATGCCTCCACATATTTAAGGCATAAACTATGTCTTCCAACTCTATGTCATATGTGGCATAGTTCCTCTCATTATCTTTCAACTTCCTTGACTCATAACATACCACATGCACTTTTTGTGTAAGGGCTCCACCAAGCCCTTCCTTGCATGCATCGACAATGCACACTATGAAATCATCCTCTAGATCAACAATCTTCAAGACTGGTGCACTTGTCAATAAGTCATTTAGATTCTAAAAATTTTCTTCACATTTAGAGGTCCATTCAAACTTTATCCCCTTCTTTTGCAAAGAAGTGATGAGATGTGCAATATTTGGAAATCCTCCAATAAACCTCCTATAATAACCTGCAAGTCCCATGAATGATCTAACCTATGTAGTATTCTTTGGTTTAGGCCATCCTCTGATTGCCTCAATCTTTTATGGATCCATTGTTATGTGTTCCTCTGAAATGATATGCCCCAAGTAGTGGATTTTCTTTTGGTAAAAGGAACATTTTCTCAACTTGGCATATAGTTAATTCTCCCTTAACACATGTAGCACCATCCTTAAGTGCTTCTCATGTTCTTATTTTAACTTGGAATAGATAAGTATGTCATCCAAGAAGACAGTGACAAACTTATCCAAGTAATTTCTAAAAATATCATTCATTAGACACATAAAGATAGTTAGTGCATTTTTCAATGCAAATGGCACCATAACAAATTCATAATTCCCATATCTAGTTCTAAAAGTTGTCTTACTGATGTATTAATCTTTGATCCTCACTTGATGGTACCTTGATCTTAGGTCTATCTTGGAAAATGCATTTTCTCCTCTTAGTTGGTCTAAGAAATCATCAATTTTGGGGAGAGGCTAGTTGTTATTTATTGTAGCTTTATTCAATTGACTAAAATCAATCCATAGCCTTAAGGTTCCATCCTTCTTCTTCACAAAGAGTATTGGTGCTCCCCAAGGTGAGACACTTGTGTTGGGTATGTGTTGTATTCTTTGCATGACCAAACCTAGTGTTCGTGTTGTGTTGGGTGCACATGGGGGGTCATAGGCGGTGGGATCCCCCTTGTGTGGAGGTTTGGGGGCAACACCCCCGAAATAGTTTTTGGTAGTTTTTGTGTCCATTTTTAGCAGTTTTCGGCACATGGTTTTCGTCGATGGTTTTCTAATTCCGGTTAAGGATTTAGGGTTGTTGGCTAATCTGGTTCAATGGATTAGGGGTTTTGGATTCCATGGGATCCTATATGTATTGTATTGTAAAAAATGAAGAAAGATGATGAATACAATATTAGAGGTGCAATTCTACACAAGTTGTTAGTTTTCCTAGTTTGGGTTTCCAGGGTAAAATCTTTGTGTAATGTGTGTGTGTGTGTCATTATATCTTTTCTGTTTTTATTAAGAATCTATTTGCAATAATAAATTGTACATGTTTAAAATCTACATTTGGTATCAAAGTTGTTATTGGCTTCAGGGGGACGCATTTGTGGCTAAAGGTTTGGCTCATGTCTATGATAAACATTGTTACAATGGGAGATTTATGGTATCGATTCTTCAGGTGAAAAGAAATGGCGATCAATTCAAAAAATCTATGTAAATCTTGAGAAATGTATGTATCTCTAGGGTGGAAAACTTGGGATTTTCACAAATACATCTTCATACTCTTGTAGCACTGAAAAATATTCAAGACTTGGACCTTTTCCCTTAGTTGTCTCTTCCACATGGGTTGCAAGCATTTGGCATCCTTTTCTGAAGCACCACTTCAACTATAAGGCTGAAATTTCCCTTATAGAAATGGGTCTTGGGATCCCCTTCACTAAGCTTTGTTTTCCTTCTTCATTAAGACATGTAAATGTCTTGTTATGACAATATAACATAACATGATGTTGGTCCAACCAATCCATTCCAATAAACATATCATAAGATCCCAATGATATGATATTCAAATTTGAAATTGTGTTTACTCCATTCAATTCTATAGGATAGCTCTTAACAATCTCATTAATTATTCTCTTGGTCCTAGTGGCTAGATGTGCCAACCATGAATTTTCAAAATTGTCCCTCTTCAAATGAAATCTACCAATTATATTAGGATAAATGTAACTATGACTTGATCTCAAGTCAATTAAAATAACAATAGGTTGATTCGTAATCTTACCTTCTACCTCAATCATACGAGACTAATGTTCTACATGTCGATTCTCTAGGGATGCATATATCCTTGGAACACTTCTTCCCACATCTTCCACTGTAGTGGCTTCCTGAATATTGTGGAAAGGTCTCATTCTATCCACTCTATGAGAGCAATCTATGTACCTATGATCTCCCTTACAACCCCAACACTTGATTGGTTGTCTTTTTCTTTTCCCAAAATATTACGCCATCTTAGACTCACTCTGATCTATCTGATCTTGCTAATAATAATTAGAGTTGTTCCTAAAGAAAGGTGGCTTGAATCCTTTCTTCCTTTCATCCACTTTATCATTTTTCTTATCTCTCCAAGACCTCAACACCACTATTCTTCCTTTATTATTCTCATATAGGTACTTGGCCTTCCTAATGGCCTCCTCTAAAGTTCAAGGTTCATCAAATTGAATCATGTCTCTGTAAAATGATGGCAATCCATTAAAGAATATCTAAATTTTAACCTTCCCACCATTGATGAATCCCACATACCTCAACAACTCTAAGAATTTCTTCTCATATTCTTCCATAGTCATGTTCCCTAGCTTGAGTTCAAATTGCATCTTCTTATCATAATAATTCTCTGAGAGATATTGTCGTTGGAAATACCTTTTAAAATTCTTCCAAGAGACCTCCTTTTCATTAATGTGCTTGATTTTCTTCAATTGGTCCCACCACATAGAAGCTTTTCCTTGAAGATGGTAGATGGAAATCCTTGCTTCAAGGTTTGATGGGTAATTATGCAACTAGAAGTACTTTATAATTCTGAGAAACTAAGACTTAGCCTCTTCTCCCTTCTTGTTCTCTCCATCAAAATTTGGTGTCTTGATCTCCCTTAGCTCCCCTTGCAAACTATCAAATTTATGCCTTCTCCTCCAATGCATGACAAGAGAAATTTTTGGATTACTTCATGATTCTACAAATGAATATAGTTTCATGTTTGAATGGGTAGGTGAATGATGATGTTTGTCAGTTCTACTAGCACTTCTTGAGTGCTTTGATCATATGTAGTTCTCCCTTCTTGTATTTTGTTTACTTTCTTTCTCATGTCTTAGACCAGAGTCAACCCTAATTTTCCTTTGCAATTGGTTCAGACTCTATAGAAACTGAGTGTTTATAACATTATATTCCTATTGAGATTTTATTATTCTCTCGTTATCATCCCAATATCTATGTACTTCCATCCTTAAACTATTCATGGTCCACCAACTCTACTAGCTCCACTCGGCTTCTATGGCCATTGGATTATATTTCTTCATTTCCTAGGTTTATATCCAAACCCCTCACTTCTTCATGGTTGTGAGTTCCCTGATCATCCTCCATGTTCATGGTCCTCATGCTAAGTTAGATATGTTCTGAAAGTAACACTAACTCTGCAAGCAATGTGCATACAAGTAGTTCTATTGGACATTATGCACATGGTAAATTTTGCATTCATTAGACATAATCATTTCTAAATCATATTTTCAATTAATGTAGTCATGTCTCATTCTGAGTTCTAAATTGAAATTTACGTCTCTCTTAAATTAGCCATCCCCCCCCCCTTTTCTGCACTTGTCTCACTGGTGTAATTAATCTCGGAGGCCAACTTCTACCACCTATAGAAGAAAATCTATTAGAAACTAGAATATTTTTTTTCTATCGGGCATTAATAAATGGGTGCTAGTGAGTACACAAAAACTCTCATATTGTTGTTTAGATACTCACGTCGAATTCTACAACAATCTAGAATCATTGACTTTGTCCTTTTTACACTTTTTTTGGACTTACAATTTTTATCCAAACTAGCTATCTCCCAAAGGAAGCGGAATTGAAAAAAAAAATCTAGAACAAAGTTGTATGTCTTACTAAGGAGGTAGAATGTCAAGTCATATAATTTTTCCATATTTGTGATCTGGGTTCCCTTTTCCTCCTCAAAAGATCTCAAAAATCCCCAAAAAGTCTCCTGGAATAGTGGATTATGTCCTTTTTCCGCATCCTTGTTCCAAACCCCTTGGAATTTGGACAAATTATCCACTAGATATTTTTAATGTTTGCTTCCCCGACTTACTGTAAAAATTTCATTAGACACCATGCCTTTGTTAAGGAGTACCATCATGTTCTTCAAAAACAACTAATTTACAATTTCTAGAATTTGGAGCAAAATTGGCCAATGGCCCTCACAAGCACTTATGTATTCCTCTTCACTATGGACATATCTCTAAGCTTTTATTCTCATGTTATTGCCAAAACAAGATTTTGGATCTAGACTTGTTTTTTTTTTTAATTAATTAACCTTATCTTTTTTGACATGGTTCTCCTCTTGATTTCTGGAGAACATTGATGAATTAATCCATCTTGTGAACCCTCAAACATATTCTTCTCTAAACCACATTTCTAATATTTTACTTGTTGGAGGGTCGATTTGACTAGTCGACTAAGCCAAGCAGTCGACCACTATAATATATAAATCGATTGTGGAAACAATTTAACTAATTAGTTAAGTTAGTCGATTGTTGGGTTGGGTCGATCAATATAATATGTCAGTCGACTAAGTATTCGAGCCAATCGAACAAAGAAACACGTTGGTCGACTAGGTAGTTGAGTTATTTGATCGTTGGGTCCTGTCAACCAAAGAAATATGACAGTGGACTGCAGAGACAAGTCAACTAAGCAGTCGATATGGTCAACCAAAGAAACACATTAGTCGACTAGGAAATAAAACTGGTTGACTAATGCAATATATCATTCAGCCTATCTTAATCACTTTCTCCATGGGTTTCCTCTGGAAATTGGGATTGTTTGGCTCAATTTCGCCCAATTTCATCTAAGAGACTTTCTTAAACAACATGTAGTCATACTCAAACTTATGTTTCTACACTTCGTAACTTATGGTTCTTGGCCCATGTAGGTGTAGTGTTGAAACCTTTGCTCTGATACCAATTTGTAACGTACCAAGCTCCATGTTGAGCCAAGTTACTACCACTATAACTATGTAACATGCTTTCCTTTTAAAAATTCTTTTGACTTGGCGTATACTTAGCTTTGTTACCAACTTGTTCTTTGTCTAGTTATATAAAGAAATATGCATGCAAAATGACAATCAATCTCATGCACATTCATAGAAACATACATAATCAAAACAAAATTATGTTCATTAGCATTCCCAACATTTTAATCAGTAAAATACAC
>ML794533.1:213186-232690 GCA_009831015.1 Picea engelmannii
AATCTGAATCAGAAGGACTTTCACATAAACAATAGTTAGGATCATTACAATGGCAATGATGAGCCATGTAGATTTCTTCATTGGATTAAGTAAATTCAAATTCGAAAGTTTTTGATGACTCTGAGAAACATCCTTCATGGAGAAGATGTACTTATTCTCTCTTAACAAAAGGATGATAAGGGCATTGATTTGTATTATGGTCATTTGCTCCACATCTGTTGCATTGGGTTCTATGCACTATTTGTTTCTCTGTATCAACTTTGGCCTTTTGTTGGCCTTCGTTGGCCTTCTGTCCAGATATCTTTCCTTGGAATTTCTGGATTCTTTGCCTTCTGGGCAAGAACTTGCAATATGTCCAGTTTTTCCGCATAGCCAGCATTGGACTCTTTGTCTTGATTGGGCAGATTGTGTTTTGAGTTTTATATCCTCGGGACTATAATAGTGGGTAGGTTTCTTGGTTGACTTCCATTTATCTCTTGGCATCCTTTTGCCATGCTGGTACTTATTTATCCTTTTCCTTCGTTTAGCAGGATTAGTGAGATACAATCCATATTTTTCACAGATGGATTTGCTATCAAGAAGATGAGACAACTTTTGGATAGACTTATGTACTTTCATATCTGTACATAGCTTTATCAAAGCTTTGGTTATAAGTGAGTAAATTTCACCCCAAGTATACATCTCATAGGGTAATTTGAATACCTCTTGCATTTTTAGGTATTCCACAAATTTACTAGGGATGGTTGCAACGTAGACTTGTTTCCATAAGAGATTTTGACTGTATTTTGCCTCATAAATCCTTTGAGTCCAATCTCTGTGGAAGTCTTCATACTCAGACATTTTTCTGCATTTGATGTTCATCAAGATTAGTTAATGTTTGTTAGCTAATTCTTCTTCTATTCCACACCAGTGTTCTAGGATTAGTGTGGTAAGGGATCCTATAATGTTGCTTTGTGGAGTCCCATTAAGGTGGTAGACTATGTCTCCTTATTCATCTTTCAGGTGCTTTGCTTCCATTTTGGCTATCATTATGGGAGAAGAGATAATTTCCCACCATTTGCTTAAAGTTCTCGTGAAGCATTGGATTAGAGATTTGCATGCTTTTATTTCAATTTTTCCCTTCATACACATAATCCTATAGGAAACATACATTTTATCCAGTAGTTGGCGAATTTGGTCGACTGATAATCCATCAATGTTCCATTCAAGGAACCAATCTTCACCAAATGTTTGGGTATCAGGTAGTTTTCCTTTGCCAAGGAGATTAGGTGCAAAAGGTCTATTGGTATGGTGGGGGATGTGGTCATAGAATGGTCGTTGTATAGACACTAGGGATAAGTTTGGATTGGTGGAGGAGGATGGCTCAGTATTTCCGTTGGGAAAATGAGTTGGGATTTTTTTTCTGAATTGTCTTTTCTTCTGGGATATATATAGGAGAGATGATAGATATGGGGGAGTGGGGAAGGATAAAGGACTGAGGAATTGGCCTGTCGGGATGGGTATCCTTTTCTTGTATTTTTGAGAGAGTTTTTCCCACTGCTGAAAAGGCCTCTCCTAGTCCTTCCATTAATTCCTCATGATTTTTAGCAGAATCTTTTGTTCTCTGCCTAACTATTTCTTGGGTTTTTTTGACATAGCCAGTAATGTCTGTCACTTTGTTGTTTGATTGATTCACGGACTGGACTATTGTGTTTGTAGATATCTGATTTGTCCTTTTCTAGCATAGTCATTTGTCACAAAAGTGTGTGTGGTCATTCCTCTTAATGTTGTATTAGTCTAATTTATTTGTTCAGATATGATTGTACCTTTCTTTCTAGACTAGATAATTGGGCAGCTTCGTCTGCCAACATTAGAGGTATATCTCTGGCTTGCTTGGTTCCATCTTCAAGGATAATGCCTTTGAAAGGCGGGAAGGTGAATGTTGATTCGACTGGTTTCCCTTCAAGATTCTTCCATTCATGTCGGGAAGAACTTTCTTTTCCTGCTTCAAGCATCTGTACTTCGGGATTTTGTGATTTTTGTCTCCACACATAGAAAGAGATCCATAGATTCTTTTCAGAAATAAATGTCTGTCGTTCTTGAGACAGACGGGTTTTTTCTTCTTTAGGGATAGAGAGATTAAATTATTTTGACTCAGGGTGAGTAAAAAGATCCCAATTTAGTATTTTTTTTTATCCATGCTTCTTCAATAGTAGCCTTTGGACATCCCATCATTATAGAGTGAAATTTATGAATTTTTGTGATAGTAGGTCGTTGGATGATGGGGGTAAAGGATTATTAAACCTACAATTTAGGATAACTTGATCACACTATGCTATATATCCTAGGCCATACTTGGGAGTGCCAGGTGGTCTCATGCCTTTATAGACGTCTTACAGTCTAGGATCTAATGTTTCAATGGAGCGCATGTGATGAATCATGAGGCAAGTTATAGATTGTATTGAATTCAAACATAAATCCCAACACGCTTTCTTGTGAAAATTTTGATAAGAGGAAGAAGATTCTAATGAATTGGGACCACATTCTTTAACATCTCTAATTTCTTTAAAGGACATAGAGCGATCCATAGGAAATAAGAGTAATAACTATCAATGCACATAAAAGCAGAGCATTTAATTCTAGTTCTCTCAGAGAATTTCAAATAGGCTCTTGGCCGGTTGCTCAGGCAAAGTGGAAACCTTGTCTTTCAAAGGCCCGAGACTTTTGATACGGTTCTCGCAGAGATTTATAGAATAACTATTGAAACATATAACAGAGAGATAAGTATGTTATCATACTCGGGTTGAAAATGAGTAGTTGGCTCTGATACCAAGCATATAACAAAGAGATAAGTCTGTTATCATACCCGGGTTGAAAATGAGCTACTGGCTCTGATACCATTTGGTATCAAAGCCAGTAGCTCATTTTCAACCCGGGTATGATAACAGACTTATCTCTCTGTTATATGTTTCAATAGTTATTCTATAAATCTCTGCGAGAACCGTATCAAAAGTCTTCTTGGGTTCACCTAGGGGGTCGTCGAGTTCAAGCTGAGATTGCAAAAGAAATCATCAACAAAAGCAGAAAACTAAGACAAATACTTCAAGCTTCATTCTCCAATGGAGGAAGCCTCTGATAACAAATGGTATCAGAGCCAACAGCTCATTTTTAACCCGGGTATGATAACCGACTTATCTCTCTATTATATGTTTCAATAGTTATTCTATAAATATCAACGAGAACCGTATCAAAAGTCTTGGGCCTTTGAAAGACAAGGTTTCTACTTTTACGACTCTCTTAGTTCTAGCTAGTCATTACCTGAGCAGTCAGTCGGGAGCCTATTCGAAATTCTCTCGGAGAACTAGAATTAAACGCCATGTTTTTCTGTGCATTGATAGTTATTACTCTTATTTCCTATGGATAACTCTATGTCCTTTAAAGAAGTTAGAGACGTTGAATGTAGTACTTCTAGAAACAGTCTCAGCTCTATGTTTTCTAGCAACCATACAGAATGCTTAAACAAAGCCGATATTGAAGTTGTTGAGTCACAACCCCAAGCTACATGGAAACTACCAGCCATCTCTCCCAACCAAGTGTACAATGATCTAAGTATGTTTCATATCCGCGCCATCTCACGTGTTTTTGTTAAAGAATCCATCAGTCGTATCCAACAAAACAGTGATGTAACTCAAACTATTTCTTTACTCAATGTTAAAGAAATCCAAGCCTAAGCTAAGAGACACAAAACAAACTATCTCCATTTCGGATGTATCCGTGTCAGCTTAAATGCATTAGTACATAAAGGAATAGATGCCTATGCCCTTTCTACTGTTAGAGATATGACCCGCAACAAATTTATTGATTCCTTGATTGGTGGAATTGTAGCTCCCTTATCCAATGGTCTTGTGTACTTTGATTTCTTTCCAAACTTCTCAGTTTACACTTTTGATGTAAACCTTAAAGATATTCTCAAACTCCAAATTCGGACTATTGGCTTTGATATGTGCAACACTCGTACCAATATCTCTATCCATTCTTGTGGTTGCTTCCGACACACCAATACTTTATACCCCGCCGTGATGCATACTCCTAGCCAACATTCTTAGTCCAGTACACTTATTCTTACTGACCCTCTCAACCAAAAAATGGAACACCAACTCATCAAATGGGAAAATCTTTATTTCCCCTCTCATTGGGTTATTGATATTCATTGTACCCCACTGCAACATTCCATTACCTCTGCACATATACAGGAATATGCTTCCTCTGCTGTAATCTCCTTTCCTCCTTCTATTCAGAGCCTGAGATCTAAACAGGATGCACCCTCTCAACCATCTACATATTTGTGCTTACATCCCTCCCTCCAACCTCTAGCTTCCTCACTGGGACGAGTACCCTACTCTATCCAATGCCTAGACTGTCACAAATTGGTAACTCTTTCAAGCCTATCTACAACCACAGAAGATAACCAAATCCAATTTGAACATCAATTCCATAATCCAAGAACAAACTTTCATCCTCCCAGCTCTACAACAAAAGATCCTTGTCCACATCCTCAATGCTCTGAAATTCCTTTTCCCCATGACAATCACATGCTAATGATAACCTCTTCCCCTCCCAATCCAAAAAATTCCCCTTGTCGATTTACTAATTCTATTCCAAAAGATTTAAGAGGACCAACAGTACCAGAAATAAACAAATTTCTTACCTTACTGAAAGGTTACAGAAAAAAACATGTGAAAGAAGATTGGATAAAGAACATGCTAAATTGGGATCTCTTTACCCATCCTGATCCTGAACAATTCTCAAGGACTACCCCAGATAATGAAAAGGTAGCATTATCAATGGCATGGCAAAATTATATGAATAAGAAAGATATATGGATTTCTTTTTATGAATGGAAAATACAACAAGCATTTCTTGCTACATTTTGCAAGCAACAAATGGCAAACAATCATCTTTTTGTCCTTCCCAAAAATCCTATCCTTGCCCCTCTGGTTTCCTTCCCGGTACAAACTTTATCCATCTCTGATCTAGGCAAGGAAATTAGTAGGCTAAAAACTGAAATAAAAAAGATTGTGATACAGGAACATGATCAACAAATCATGTCTATTGAACACCAAAAATTTCATGTTCTTCTAGATATTATGATCAAAGGAAAACAGTTTCAGCTTAAAACCTTGCTAGATATTGGTTCTTATCTCAACCTTTTGAATAAAGAAATCATTCTTGTTCAATTCTGGCAAAAGACCCACCAAAGTGCTATTGGACTAGGAAACCAACCTACTCAATTGCTCTATGAAATACCTAAAGCAACGCTATGTTTCCAACACCATTGCCTATCCCCAAAATTCCTTTTAACAAAAATTCCAGTTGCTTGCATCCTTGGTACCCCCTTCTTTGATGTTGTTGAACCACACGGCTCCACCAGATTACCTAATAAATCTCCCAGATATATCATCAGTATTCCCTCTCCAACCAAAACTTCAAAAATCTCCATCCAACTCCCCTTTGTATCTATACCCAGGATATCATATCATATCCACATAGTCTAGAATAAGGTACTAAAAATAGAAGAATTAAAGGGAAAAATGACTAAACTCAGAATCAAAGAACAAATTGCCCAAAGCCATATACAACAACAGATTCTTGAGCTCCAGAGAGAATTTGAAGCAAAGGTTTGCTCAGAAAATCCCATTGCCTTTAGGCACCATAAAAGGCATGAAGTAGAACTTCCTTACAAAGACTCGTATGAAGGAACATCATGCAAAAGCAGAGCTATCCCTATGAATGCAGAATACCAAAAGCTTTGCTCTGATGAAATACAAGGCCTACTCCACAAAGGACTCATCAGAGAATCCATTAGTCCATGGAATTGATATGGATTCTATGTAAATAAACATTTTGAGCAAGTAAGAGGAATCCCTAGGCTAGTCATCAACTACAAACCCTTGAATATGGTTTTAGTTGATGACACATATCCTATCCCCAACAAATCCAGTTTGGTGACCAGAATTGTTGGAGCAAAACTCTTCTCTAAGTTTGATTTGAAATTGGGATTTTGGCAAGTAGCCATAAAGGAAGAAGATAAGTTTAAAACCGCTTTTAGTGTTCCAGCGGGACATTATGAATGGAATGTTATGCCTTTTGGGTTAAAGAATGCTCCTTCAAAATTTCAGAGAGTCATGGATGATGCCCTAAAACAATATTTTGACTGGTTAATTGTTTATATTGATGACATCCTAATATTCTCTTCCTCTGTTGAACAACACTTCAAACATCTCAAAAGGTTCTTGCAGATTATTCAAAATGTTGGATTAGTGTTCTCAAAAAAGAAACTTGAGTTATTCAAAACATAGATAAAGTATCTTGGCCATATAATCAACAATGGTGAGTTAGTCCTCCAACACCATGTTGTTGAATTTGCTGATAAATTTCCAGATAAAATCTTGGATAAACTCCAACTCCAAAGATTCTTGGGAAGCCTCAATTATATCAACCATTTCTACAAAGATTGTGCACAAGACATAAAGTTGTTAAACGATCGGTTGAAAAAAGAGGCCAGTCTCTGGACAGAGGCACATACCCAAGCTGTCAAGAAAATCAAAGCAAAAACAAAAACATCGCCACTCCTGCATATATCTGATGATGACCTTTACAAGATTGTTGAAATAGATGCTAGCAATCTTGGATGGGGGGTTGTCCTTAAACAAGCCAGACCTCACAAAGGTAAACAAATTGAAGAAATAGTCCAATTTGCCTCTGGCCTCTGGCAGGCTAGCGAAAAGAATTATTCTGCGTTAGATAAAGAAATAAAGGCTGCTCTGAATGCTATCCACAAGTTTGAAAATTTTCTTATCAACAAAAAGTTTTTATTAAGAACCGATGTTGCAGCTATGAAACGGGTCTTGAACAAAGAAGTTAAAAAGGCCAGTGATGTTAAGTTTGCGAGATGGCAGGCTTTATTCAACAATTTTGATTTTGATATAGAACATATTCAAGGCACATCCAATAGCATTCTAGATTTTTTAAGTCGAGAACATTTGCAACCCCATACCATGGTTATTTCTATCTAGTGGCAAAATGAAGCAGAAGTTTTAGTAATTGTTTCAGATCTACTCAGCTGGGAACAATACAAAGAAGAATGGAGACCGCATTGGGAATTAAGGAACACACAAATTATAAATCCGACAAGCCGATCTTGTCCACAAAGAATGGTTCCTAAAATACGTACAAGACCAACTTCAAATGTTCTGCTCCCTATCATCACCAGAGCCACACAAAAGGCATATGAAGCCCAAGATGCTTTAAGCCATATCTTCTGTGATATTGATCTTATTTGGGAAATCCACAATGATAGAGGATTACATCAACAATATTTTTGTCTACATAGACCAAGGTTATTACTTCATTGGCCTAAAAGAAATCCCAATATCTACTTCCCGAACAGTGATTATAATTATTCCCATTACAAAGACTTATGGTGGGATTTCCTGCAGAAGGAAAATGACTTAAAACTAGTTAAGTTTGGAAATGTAAACACTGCTACTGCTGGGAGACCTCCAACTTGGCTAGCAGAATGGTGGGAAGCATTTGGCGTAAACAAGAGCGCGGTTTATCCAGATTTGATCTCTTCCATGAGTACTCTCCCACTTCACAGGGTACAAAATCTCTATCAGTATGGACCAAATGATGGAGAAATATTGTGCAGCTTCATCCTAAACCACTTTCAATGGGTCAATAAAACCAAAACTACTATTCAAATGATCAACGGACAACCTCTAATAGTACTCAAACGTTATACTAAGATGTGGAATACATTAACATATGAAGATAAGTTTCATACACATATCGAAAATGACTAATCAAGTCCATTCTCTATCATGTCTTACTGATCGACAGTGGTGTCAGTCGATTTCCGTGGGTTCACGATACGAACTCCACTTTGTACAAACTCTTGTCTACCACTTGTTGAAAAGAATCTTGAAAACTCGGAGCACGTCTCTGGCTTTTGGCGTGGTTTGACCTGCATTTCCAAGGTACTTCCAAATACGTGGAAAGTTGATTAGAATCTTGGTCGAATGGCTCTTGCATGTTCTCTCCGCCAAGTATGCAATAAATCTCAAAAGTAGATTTGATTCCAGCAGGACAGTTTGAAGTCTTTTCAACAAAATGATTCATTTCTCCAGAAATTTTGTATATAAGAAGGGAGGTTCATTAGTAGGGGTCTCAGTTGGTCAGTCTGAGTCTTTCTAAGCTCCCTCTCTTTGAGCTTTGAGTCTTTTTGTCTTAGATTGCTTTGATAAGCCTAGGTGATTCTGGCTCGGCCAACACGAACCTAAAGTGGCAAAAGCATTAAGTCTTAGTCTATCAGTCTGTGTGTAAGGTTTTGAGAGAGAGCAGTCTGTGATCGAATTCAAGTCTGTAAACCCATATCGTTTTGGCTCATATAATACAAATCAGCTTCCACATGTTTATCTCTGAAAATTGTCTATTCTCTTGTCTCTGTATTATGCTTTCACTATTTGCCTTCTGAAGCGATTGTCGGAAGTTCACTGGAGACTGGTGCCCAAAAGTTCACTGAGAAGGTTGCCAGAAGTTCGCTTAGGTCCTAAAGAGCGTCGTGGTAAGTCCCGCTAGGCAAGTGGTCGCTAAGGGCAGTAAGGTGTTGGGTTGTTCGAAGGTTCAAGCTGAGAGTTTTTTGGGTTCACCTAGGGGGTCGTCGGGTTCAAGCTGAGATTGCAGAAGAAAGCATCGACAAAAGCAGAAAACTAAGACAAATACTTCAAGCTTCATTCTCCGACGGAGGAAGCCTCTGACATTAATTAATAAATATAAACACCGACGATTGAGAAAATGACACAATTTTACTTCGAGAATTTGATGGGAGAAATTTCAAATTGGATATTTGCCCCAATAAGAGCAGCTTAATACGACTTGATAAAACTTCACAGATTCTCAAAAGAGATCGTAGAACTTTATCGATTTCATGGAAATTTACGGTTTTTCATACGCTTGGTAGAACTTTATGGATTATGTGGACATCTTAAACAAAAGCTGAGTCGACCTGAGGATTTCCTCCTTGCTATATTTTGTAATTTTGAATGGTTACATTGATTGAATTTTGTAATTTCGTATTTGCCTTTGTCTGGTTCAGTGAATGCAGCGGCAGAGCTCACGAAAATAAAACAAAAAATCCTGAAATTACGCTATCTGCAATATAAATGTTAGAACAAACCCAGTAAACCCTATACTAACTCAGGGTTTTAGATGGGTTTACAAATGTTATGACAACATACTTGACAAAGCCAGTTAAGACTATCCGAAGAATGAACGAAATTTAAAACCTATGGAGCAGAATTTTGAGAATAGCTGGAGTTTTCAATGCTGATGTTCATGAAGAATTTCTTCTGTGTTCTTGTTCGTCCTCATCTCCATCCTGCAGGGCCCTGATTTTGTTACCACCCGCAGCCATGGAAAAACTATACATGTAACAACCTCCAAAAACATGCAGACAAAAAAATAAATGAAAAGACATAAATAAACAAGAATGGAGAGCGAAAGAGAGTCTCAATGCAGTTATCACACGCTGGAAGTATAAATTGTCTACCCCACTCTTTCAGGATCTTCTAAAAGCAGACGTGTAAAACGTTGAGGCAGTGTTTTGTTAGAATTATTAATAGTGCACCCACAACATGAGATTGTTTGAGGTGTGGCTTTTGCATCGTTCAGGTATGCTTTTGGCCATTTGAAATGTTTTTCCCAAGTAATTTGAAGGTGTAGATGTAAATGAAAGTATGTGTTTTGCACAGAGATAGATATAGGGTTTAATGAAATCCTGACTGAGGTGAAGTATATATGTGAAGGTGTTTTCTAAATATTTGAAATTTTGAAATTTTTTATTTAAATTAAGTCAAACAGATTTTGTTGAAATCATTTAAATTGTATTTTTGAATGTATAAACAAATTCAACACCCTTGAAAAACTCTAGAAACATTAGTGTTATACAAACTTATCATTCAAATCTGAAGTTTCAAATGGTAAGATTTCGGGTAAAATTGATCCAAAAATATATCATAAAAACAACAAAAAAATAGAATGTTAAAACTACCCGAAATATCTAAATCTTAAGCATGACATTTATAGGATATCGGGATTGAAAACTGCATATATGTTAGGGTTTGAAATAGCTGGAGGCTTGTATATGATACCGAACAAGGTTTGAGCCATTGCCAGACCTGTGCAAATTATTGTGTCATCAGTTGGAAAGACCAACTTGACAAAGGGTTTAGGGTTTTATTTAACTTTGAATAGTATCCAAATCATTGGAGACAACTTTGGGGACGAAGGGTTTGGGGTTTTACATATTCAATCATTCACCTGTGGTGCCAGGTTGGTGGAATCAAGTGACTTGGATTTGCTCATGCACATAGGTTGGTGGAATCAAGTGACTTGGATTTGCTCATGTTCATGGATGAAAGATTTTGCTGGTGTCCTAGATTCTGGAAAATGCTTTGAATTCCCTCCTAAAACCCCAATGCCTAACACCATCCACAGGTTGGTGGAACTAACACCACCACAGGTTGGTGGAATTAAGTGACTTGGATTTGCTCACTGTTCATGGAAGAAAGATTTTGCGGGTGTCCTAATCTGGAAAATGCTTTGAATTCCCTCCTAAAACCCCAATGCCTAACACCAACCACAGTTTGGTGGAATTAAGTGATTTGGATTTGCTCACTGTTCATGGAAGAAAGATTTTGCGGGTGTCCTATTCTGAAAAATGCTTTGAATTCCTCCCAAAACCCCAATGCCTAACACCATCCACAGGTTGGTGGAATCAAGTGACTTGGATTTGCTCACTGTTCATGGAAGAAAGATTTCGCTCTGGAAAATGCTTTGAATTCCTTCCTAAAACCCCAAGGCCTAACACCATCACCTGTTACAGAGGTTTTGTATAGAAACGGAAATTATGATTCCTTGGCCTGGAATTTTTTGAAGTGGGTAGGCATGGCAGGTGCTTGCACGCATAGCTTGTGACATTTTAAAACCCTTTCTAATATTCCATTCCATGCTAAGATGGTTGTTGCACCCAATTTGAGAAAATTTAGCCATTTGACGTGCCAACAGCTCTGAGCCATTTGATTCGGAGAAAATTTAGCCATTTGGTGCGACAGCTCTGAGCCATTTGATTCGGACTATATGGAAGAGTTTCGTAGAGGCCGGATTCGTGGATGAGATTTATATAACGTTTTACGAGTTGAAGAGAGAACATGTTATAAAGTGAGATTTGAACTTAGTTCAGAAGGATATTAACGGATTTATATAACGTTTTAGGAGTTGAAGAGAGAAGACTTTATAAAAGTCTCATGGGATAGCACAGATGGTAAGACTGCTCACACTCTCTCGGGGGAGAGGTCACGGGTTTGAGCCTTGTCTCCCTTGGGTTGTTGTTTAGCATCCCATATCATCCACGAAGTGGGGAAGTGGCTTGACACAATGCATTCTTTTTTAAATGTTTACATAGCGTGAGGCCCTTAAATAGTCCTAACAGCCTTAAATGTTTACTTAACAGGCCTGACAGCCTTAAATGTTTACTTAACAGGCCTGTCACAATACATTTTCCTCCAATTTTTTGATACAATCTTGTATGCAGTGAATTTCGGCAATATTGTTGTCCACCGACATTACTGGTTCACTGGTTGTTACTTGCCCGTTGGTTCGTTGGATGTTGCTTATTGTTGTTTGCTTCAACTTTGCAAAGTTGAGGTCATGCAGCTGCAGTTGGACCTCTTGGTGCTTGCTCACTGGTTTATTGTTTGTTGCTTGCTCTTGTTTGCTTCAACTTTGCAAGGTTGAAGTCCTGCATCCGTAGTTCGACCTGTTCTTGCACTTTGCAGGGTTGAAATCTTGCACCCTTGTTTGCTTCAACTTTGCAAGGTTGAGGTCCCTCATCCTCAGTTGGACCTGTTGCTGCAGTTCACAGGGTTGAGATCCTGCACCTGGAATAGGAGTTGTGATTCTGTCGTTCCCCATTCACGAGTAAGTTTCAGTACCATGGTTTCATTCCTATTCGTTGTTTGTTATTTACTATTTACAGTTTGCGGGTAGGAATTTTCAATACTAGGAGGTGTTGAAAATAAATAAAAAATATAAAAAAAAAATCTAGAAATAATACCTGAGTGAAAATGCTCTTATAGAACATCCTTAAATGTGACTACTGGGATCAAAGAAACAAGAATGTATTGCTATCGCAGAAAAGTGTTGAACAAGAAAGCTTGTCGCCTTTGCAAAATGTTCTTGTAGGTGAAAACTGCAGCTAGGTATAGAAGGACTAAGTATGGTACGAAGTTAAGCAAGCTGCAAGAAAATTCAACAACATTGTCGATCCTTACCCATCTTTACCAGTGACATATTTCAGTAGGTTATATAAAAAAAAAATTGCAGGACCTGGAATGTGAATCCTGGGTGGATGATGAAGATAAAAGGGCAAGTTAAATTCTTAGTTTGTAGTGGAGTTTGAACACTGGTTTCTTTGTAGATTATGGGATGGGGATCAATAGACTTGTAAGAAACAAAATGTGTAGTCACGGGATTAGGGGGATTATCAATAGGTTCGGGAAAATCAAGGGATCCTGGAGGATTAGGCTAAGGGTCCACAGGTTTTAAGCAGTACAATACTATTCAGTACCTCTTAAAACAACTAACAGGAATTTTTGTTGCATAGATCATACCTTACATCTTCACATACTCAACGCTAGGATGGTGTTGGTTTACCCTCTTGTGTAGACATTGCAAGTCGCTCTGTCAACTGAGGAATGGTACTAAATCACCCTCTTGTGTAGCCATTGCAATCCATTTTGTTCACTGCCTATGTTTACCAAAGGGGTAACTGTAGGCGTAAAGGGTAGAAAAATGATTCCAGATCGGAGCCCAGTGACAAAGGTGTAAAGACAGATGGCAGTGCATAGGGTAACGAAGGTGACAAATGGCTTGTATACATGGGTATATTTGAGGAGATTATCTCTTGCGTAGATGGTCATTATTTGCGTGGATGAGACATGGTTAACCACATGTCAGGGTTTACAACATGGTGGACACTTGGCACCGACGAGCTTTGGTTATTGTTTTTGTTTGATCAAATTAGTCTAGTTAGTTGTCTTTTGGAGTCCCACAAGTACGGTGGCCAGCCTGCATTTGTTATACATGTTCGTACTACTTTGGCCCGTATTACTTTGAGAGTTGTACAAATTCTGCAATCGGAAACTCTGGAAGTGTTGACTAGTTGAAGTCCTGAGGTCCTTGATAGGGATGGTTAAAGTAATCTCGGGTTAATTAACAGTAGGTGCAAGTTAATGACTCCGAGAGAAAGTCACTCCAGGAGACTTTCATGCTTCACATTTAGAAAACTCCCGAGGTCCCGAATTGTCGCCATGTCTAAGTATGGTTAGAAAATTTCCAAAATTTGGCAGAAGGATAAATATAAAACAATCTAGAAATAATAGCTGAGTGAAAATGCTCTTACAGAACATCCTTAAATGTGACTATTGAGATCACAGAAACGGGAATGTATTACTATCCCCGAAAAGTGTTGAACATGAAATCTTGTCGCCTTTGCAAAATGTTCTTGTAGAAGAAAACTGCAGCTAGGTGTAGAAGGGTTGGGTATGGTGCAAAGTTAAGCAAGCTGCAAGAAAATTCGACATCATTGTCAGTCCTTATCCATCTTTATCAGTGACATATTTCAATAAGTTTTAAAAAAAAAATGCAGGACCTAAAATGAAAATCTTGGGTGGAGGATGAACATAAAACACATAACGATCTGATTCATAAGTTCTTGTTTCTCCTTTGTTGGCAAATTAAATTTTTAATGGGCAATGGAGTTTGAACATTGGTTTCTTTGTAGATTATGGGATGGGGATCAATAAATTTATGAGAAACAAGATATGTAATCACAGAATTAGGGGGATTATCAATAGGTTCAAGAAACACAAGGGATCCTAGATGATTAGGCTAAGGGTCCACGGGTTTTAATCAGTGCAATGCTATTCAATACTTCTTAAAACAACTGACATGATTTTTTTTTGCATAGATCATACCTTACATCTTCACATACTCGGCGTTGGGATGGTGCTGGTTTACCCTCTTGTGCAGAAATTTCAAGTCGCTCTATCAATTAAGGATGGTACTAAATCACCCTCTTGTGCAGCCATTGCAAGCCATTTTGTTCACTGCCTGTGTTTACCAAATGGATAGATTGTAGGCGTAAAGGGTAGAAAAACGAGTCCAGCTCGGAGGTGAGTGACAAAGGTGTAATGACAGATGGTAGTGCGTAAGGTAACGAAGAGCTTAGGAATGTGACAAATGGCTTGTAGACGTGGGCAGATTTGAGGACCTTATCTCTTGCGTAGATAGTTATTATTTGCGTGGATGAGACATGGTTAACCACATGTCAGGGTTTGTAGCATGGTGGACACTTGGCACCAACGAGCTTTCGTTATTGTTTCTGTTTGATTTAATTAGTATATCTAATTGTCTTTCGGGGTCCCACATGTGCAGTGGCCAACCTACAATTATTGCACGTGTCTGTATTACTCTGGGGCCGTACTGCTCCGGGAGTTGTACAAATTCTGCATTCGAAAACTCTGGAACTGCCCAAATGCCTAATTCTTCCGCTTTTGTTTATCCCACATACCATCTATGTGAGTGTTCTGAGTGGGAGACATCCACAAGTCGTTTCAAATCTGTTTAGTGTTGATTTGTGAAGAGTGGGGATGAAATTAAATGATGAATACGATTGTAAAGCTATATGTAATGACTACGGAAACACTTATAAGATGCACAACTAAAATAAGTTCAAAAATTATATGTCTTAAATACTCAGTCTTTGTACTGAGCAAATTTATACTATTGTTTTATTTGCATTATCTCTTCTATATGGTTGAGCACTCACTATAGCTTTGTTTGTTTGTCATATGCTATAGCAACCATGGAGCACTGAATTTGAAATGAAAAAGGTTGAAGGATAAATAGAAGAATTGGTATGCAGTTCCGAACTTATAGTTATATTTTTTTTGCTATTTGCATATTATCCAAACATAGCTAAGAAACATCTTGAAAATCGCAACTTAAAAGATGGAGCAAGTAATAGATGTTGAGTGCTATCAAATAGATGCAGACTCCATTGTACATGACAACATTGACTAGGTATTGCATAACAATGCCCTTTTCAGATTAGATGCATTCTCATATATTGTGGGAGATTGTCTCTTTGATGCATTTCAAGTTCTATTGCACTTATGTTATTCTTTGACCAAGCTGCACAATGGATTGATAGATCATTTCTTGGCCTGTTTAGAAAACGACAATGTTGAGGCATTAGATTCGTATCAATACGAATTGGCATCTGATTTTCTTTGCCAATTGCATGAAATACATGATGTCAGTACGTATATTTCAAAGATGCGGTTGTCTGCATCTGCAACTATGCCTCCACATGAGAGAGGACTTTGGGGAGATACATTTTATGTATGGTGGTTGTCCAAGTGGTTGAATATATCAATTGGAATTTGGTCATTAACAAGAAAAAGAAGATATCTACTATTCAACAAAACTGCATCTAGAGATCCATATTGCATCTTGTTCCATGATGTCAATCCTCTAAGTGGCCATTATGAACCACTACTCTATAAAAAATTATCCATACGCAATCTTGGAGGATTTGATATTTACTTGTCCCTCACCTACAAAGACCTTCAATCACATTGGAAACAAATTGTGCATCATATACACTCTCATGGATTGCACATAGCAACAATTATTACATTTACTTGTGGATATAGTATGTTCAATGCAATTTGCTATTTTATAGTAATAGAGTTTGATGTGCACTCACTGCGCCTTTACACTATGCAATCCTTTTGCAATGCAATTATAGGTGGCAGTCAACAGGCATTTAACTGCTTGCATCAACACCTTCTACCATATCTCATAGAAAGTATGTCGACAATTGGAAGTTGGAAACAATACCTTGTAAACATGGCAATGCCATATGAGAAAGTAAATACAGAGGGTGGGACATTTTGTTTACAATGGATATCTATCATATTCAGAGTAAATATCTAGGTCTGGTCAACCCTTTCATATGGTACTGTCCATTTCTACTGTATTGATTCAAACTATGATCAAACAATTGACATCATATCGTCGAAAACAGATACACCACACATCCATTATCGACCTTTGATAAGAAATACTTCCAGTTTAAGATCCATTGTCCATGCTACCCGAACTGCATCGAATTTGCATAAGCGTCGCATATTGTCTAATCAGGATGAAACTTATCCCAATTGTCATCAGGTCATACACAGCTTAAACAAAAAACATAGACTGACTTATCACAACTTTAAAAAGGTCATACGTGAAAGAAATAAATGCATTGGTGCACTTCCTTCTAGACCCCTAAGTTGTACAACCGATCATCATGAGGTGAAAGGGAGCTCGACCAAGAAACACAAATTCACATATCACAACCTAAAAAAAGTTGTGCGTACACAACACGAGCGCATTTACGCACTTCCTTTTGAACACAAACATCACATGTACAATGACAAAGAACATCACCATTTGCACCATCGAGATGGTGAGGAGGCAATGCTCGTAACAAATTTTGATTCCACCTTCAACATGGTTTGTCAACAAGTGAAACTAGTTTCAAGTGGTAACCATAAGTTAACCTACCACATGTTGAAAAAACAAATACGTGAGAGAAACAGGTGCAATTACATATCCCACAATGGTCATGATACTGACTGAGAGGGAAAAATCACACATCGTAGACTCGAGCCAACACTGTGCACTTAAACAACTAACAATTTTCCTTAAACGAAAACTTTCACATATTTGGAACAACGGTTTCTCCAAGGACATGCCAATAATGTGGAATGAAAATACAAATGCACAGTATGTCCTCAATGTATATGTTGCAGCATCATATTGTACCTCGTACATGACAAAGGTTGACAAATCTATGACAAGTGCATTCAGAAGAATACGCAGAGAACATGAAAAAAGTCAAATTGATGTTATGCAAATGATACGTACACTTGGAAATACATTACTTAATCTTCAACAAATGTCTGCTCAACAAGCAGTCCACATTGCACTTTCCATGCCTCTAAACTGTAGTTCAAGGAAATGTGTCTTCATAAACACATATCCACTTGACACACACACATTCATGCTTAAACCACAATATTTGCTAGAACAAGAGCCTGATAATTCATAGGATGTGATATGTCGCTCTATTATTGATTACTACCTCTAGCGTCCACCTCCTATTAAGCATATCTGCCTTGCAGAGTTCGTATCACATTACAAAAAAAATGGTACACCCATATCAAAAAGAAAAAAAAACAAATGTAATACGCTTTGTCAAAGACAACAAACACATCAACTATGAAAACTTATGTAGAGAAAAAATGTTGTTGTATGTTCCATTTGATCAAAATAAAAACACATTAAAACATAACTTCCCTACATGGGAAGCTGCATATATTGCTTATGAGACTACAGTACAAACCAATGAGGCTAGATTTACATACAATGTCAACTCGACATGGGGTGATTTAGAAAGTGCACTTGATGAACTAGAAAACCCTGACAATGTTGATGAGGCATTAGCAAACCATAAAACAAATAGAACTCTCTATGAGTCCTATCCATTGCAAGCAGATTAGCCTTGTCCTTGAGCAGCCATCATTGAAAAACGTATCAATCTTGGGTTTCAAGTCACAAAACATCCTTTCTTTATCGAAAATGACGAATACTATAGAGTTAGACAACTGTTGAATCAAGAACAACAAGCAATCCTAAAGGACATTGCAATGGAAAAATGCTTGAACATGCACACTCTTGTGCACTTGTTCCTTACAGGAGGGGCAGGAACAGGCAAGACATTCACAGCGAAATCACTATTCCAAATTCTTATACGAATATATGATTCAAACAGTTCAACTGGCTTTATGAAACCAAAGGGATTAATAGTTGCATATACAGGAAAAGTTGCATATAATGCAGGTGGAACAAGAGTCCACTCCGCATTTTTAATGCCTTTTAACAAGTCACATTTTCTTCCACTCAACAAGGAAATGTTAGATACCTTGTCTAAGCTTTATGATGAACTACAACTTGTCTTCATAGATGAGGCATCTTTGATTGGAAGTTGCTTCTTATATTCCATTGACAATCGACTGAGAAACATAACACATGTGCACACCAAATACTTTGGGGACATTGACATAGTATTATGTGGGGATCTTTACCGGGTGCAACCCATACAAGATTATTTGATATTTGAACAACCTATGGTCAATATGCAAACAATGACGCATGACTTTTGGAAAGACAATATAAAATGCTTTGAATTACACACTATAATGTGTCAGACACATGAAACATTTATTGCAATTCTGAATAGACTGCGGAAAAACAACCAAACGTGTGATGACTTAACATATATCAATTCAAGGTGCATGTGACCTGCACCAACAGACCCAACCTTCACTTACCTATTCTACAAGAATAAGGATGTTGCAATGCATAACAGGTACATGCTATTGCTCATGCCTATCAATGATATCATCATCAATTCAATTGACCTTGAAGAAGAAAACCATGGCAATGTACCATGTCATCAACATACAACCACTTTGTCTTTGCAACTTGTCCTGAAATTAGACATGCTAGTTGAAATATATGCCTCCAACTATGATTCACAGGATGGCTTAGTGAATGGTGTAGATGGAATACTCAAAGCTTATACCAAAACAAAAAAAGTTGATGTCCTCTAGATTAAGTTCCATGACCCGCATATTGGCCACCAACAAGCAAACAAGTTAGCCTATCTATATAATTCAAACACTTCGCGCAATTGGACACCTATCTTACGAATATCAAAACTAGTATCGACATCAGCAAAGATAGGTCAATTGAAGATTCAAAAACAGTTTCCAATTAAATTTGCATGTGCACATACAGTCCGCAAATCACAAGGGCTAACACTTGATAGTGTTGCGTTCGGCCCTACTGGAATATGAATACATGGACTTGTATACACATCTCTGCCCCATGTCAGAAGCATAGACTCCTTGTATTTGCTAAGCGCTCTTACAAAAGATAACTTCAAAGTCAAACATAAAGTTGATATTGAGATGCAACACCTTTGGACTAGTGCAAAATGGCATCTACAATATGATTACTAATCCATACAAACAAACACATATGTATCAATTCTCTCACTTAACACGCGCAACCTACATGCACATATGAATGATATACTCAATGACTATGACATAATGCAATCTTATATTTTGTGCTTGCAAGAAACATACATGACTTTATGCATGCAAAACAAACAATTTCCAAATCACAATTGCATATCAAGTTACATTACACATGGAGTGATGATATTAGTGAAAAAACATGTAACAATTTTGGAGCATATGCATTTCGAAGAAAACAATGTTGA
>ML794533.1:241871-271476 GCA_009831015.1 Picea engelmannii
CTAAGGAATAAGGCCCCCGCCTTATTGCGCGCCCCTTAGAATCATCGTGAGCGACTGTCGCAGTCGACCCTCACGGCATCGTGGGTCCTCTCGAACTAGGTAATCGTTAACCTACAGTTCGAGCCACGGCGGGAGTGCTAGCAAGCGGTGGTAGGGTTGTTGTCCACTCCTCTCCCTCAACCTCTCTGCAATCGTGTGTGGCCCCTTTACTCCATATGTGAGTCAAGTCGGCAAGCTATCGTCAGCCTGCATCACCAATAATCATGTCAAAAATGTCAACATCAAATCATCAAATCAAATGAAACATCATAATAAACATATCAACCCAAAATCACACTCCCTGACTCAGTCCGGAGTCCAAGGGGGTTCTACCGATGCCTCTGCATCCTCAAGGTCAAAAACCCTGCACACTCAATAAAACTGAGTCAATAGAACCCGTCTACATCAAATAATAACACATCATGTCATATGTCAATCACATCATAATCAAATATAAAAGGTCTAACATCAAAAAGGGTCCAGATCACTTGCGAGCAAGTGTCCTCAAATAATAAGTGTTCTGAGTGCGCCAGAGCGGGATGTTACAATATCATTGTCGATCCTTATCCATCTTTATCAGTGACATATTTCAATAAGTTTAAAAAAAAAATGCAGGACCTAAAATGAAAATCTTGGGTGGAGGATGAACATAAAACACAAAACGATCTGAGTCCAAAAATAAGTTATTGTTTCTCCTTTGTTGGCATATTAAATTTTTAGTGGGCAATGGAGTTTGGACACTGGTTTCTTTGTAGATTATGGGATGGGGATCAATAAACTTGTGAGAAACAAGATGTGTAATCACAGAATTAGGGGGATTATCAATAGGTTTGGGAAACACAAGGGATCCTGGATGATTAGGCTAAGGGTCCATAGGTTTTAATCAGTGCAATGCTATTCAATACTTCTTAAAACCACTGACATGATTTTTTTTTGCATAGATCATACCTTACATCTTTACATACTCGGAGTTGGGATGGTGCTAGTTTACCCTCTTGTGCAGAAATTTCAAGTCACTCTGTCAATTGAGGATGCTACTAAATCACCCTCTTATGCAGCCATTGCAAGCCATTTTTTTCACTGCCTGTGTTTACCAAATGGATAGACTGTAGGCGTAAAGGGTAGAAAAACGATTCCAGCTCGGAGGTGAGTGACAAAGGTGTAATGACAGATGGAAGTGCGTAAGGTAATGAAGAGCTTAGGAATGTGACAAATGGCTTGTAGACATGGGCAGATTTGAGGACCTTATCTCTTGCGTAGATAGTTATTATTTGCGTGGATGAGACATGGTTAACCACATGTCAGGGTTTGTAGCATGGTGGACACTTGGCACCAACGAGATTTCGTTATTGTTTATGTTTGATTTAATTAGTCTATCTAATTGTCTTTCGGGGTCCCACATGCGCGGTGGCCAACCCACAATTATTGGACGTGTCTGTATTACTCTAGGGCCGTACTGCTCCGCGAGTTGTACAAATTTTGCATTCGAAAACTCTGGAACTGCCCAAATGCCTAATTCTTCCGCTTTTGTTTATCCCACATACCATCTATGTGAGTGTTCTGAGTGGGAGACATCCACAAGTCGTTTCAGATCTGTTTAGTGTTGATTTGTGAAGAGTGGGGATGAAATTAAATGATGAATATGATTGTAAAGCTATATGCAATGACTACCGAAACAATTATAAGATGCACAACTAAAATAATTTTAAAAATTATATGTCTTCAATACTCAGTCTTTGTACTAGGCAAATTTATACTATTGTTTTATTTGCATTATCTCTTCTATATGGTTGAGCACTGACTATAGCTTTGTTTGTTTGTCATATGCTATAGCAACCATGAAGCACTGAATTTGAAACGAAAAAGGTTGAAGGATACATAGAAGAATTGGTATGCAGTTCTGAACTTATAGTTATCTTTTTTTTGCTATTTGCATATTATCCAAACATAGCTAAGAAACATCTTGAAAATCACAAATTAAAAGATGGAGCAGGTAATAGATGTTGAGTGCTATCAAATAGATACAGACTCCATTGTACATGACAACATTGACTAGGTATTGCATAACAATGCCCTTTTCAGATTAGATGCATTCTCGTATACTGCGGGAGATTGCCTCTTTGATGCATTTCAAGTTATATTGCACTTCTGTTATTCCTTGACCAAGTTGCACAATGGATTGATAGATCATTTCTTGGCATGTTTAGAAAACGACAACGTGAGGCATTAGAGTCGTATCAATATGAATTGGCATCTGATTTTATTTGCCAATTGCATGGAATGCATGATGTCAGTACGTATATTTCAAAGATGCGGTTGTCTGCATCTGCAACTCTGCCTCCACATGAGAGAGGACTTTGGGGAGATACATTTTGTGTATGGTGGTTGTCCAAGTGGTTGAATATATCAATTGGAATTTGGTCATTAACAAGAAAAAGGAGAAATCTACTATTCAACAAAATTGCATCTAGAGATCCATATTGCATCTTGTTCCATGATGTCAATCCTCTAAGTGGCCATTATGAACCACTACTCTATAAAAAAATTATCCATATGCAATCTTGGAGGATTTGATATTCACTTGTCCCTCACCTGCAAAGACCTTCAATCACATTGGAAACGAATTGTGCATCATATACACTCTCATGGATTGCACATAACAACAATTATTACATCTACTTGTGGAGATAGTATGTTCAATACAATTTTCTATTTGATAGCAACAGAGTTTGATGTGCACTCACTGCGCCTTTACACTGTGCAATCCTTTTGCAATGCAATTATAGGTGGCAGTCAACAGGGATTTAACTGCTTGCATCAACACCTTCTACGTATCTCATATAAAGTATGCCAACAATTGGAAGTTGGAAACAATACCTTGTAAACATGGTAATGCCATATGAGAAAGTAAATACAGAGGGTGGGACATTTTGTTTACAATGGATATCTATCATATTCAGAGTAAATATCTAGGTTTGGTCAACCCTTTTAGATGGTACTGTCCATTTCTACTGTATTGATTCAAACTATGATCGAACAATTGACATCATATCGTCGAAAACAGATACGCCACACATCCATTATCAACCTTTGATAAGTAATACTTCCAGTTTAAGATCCATTGTCCATGCTACCCGAACCACATCGAATTTGCATAAGCGTCGCATATTGTCTAATCAAGATGAAACTTATCCCAATTGTCATCAGATCATACACAGCTTAAAAAAAAAATGTAGACTGACTTATCACAACTTGAAAAAGGTCATACGTGAAAGAAATAAATGCATTGGTGCACTTCCTTCTAGACCCTTGAGTTGTACAACTGATCATCATGAGGTGAAAGGGAGCTCGACCAAGAAACACAAACTCACATATCACAACCTAAAAAAAGTTGTGCGTGCACAACATGAGCGCATTTACACACTTCCTTTTGAACACAAACATCACATGTACAATGACAAATAACATCACCATTTGCACCATCGAGATGGTGAGGAGGCAATGCTCATAACAAATTTTGATTCCACCTTCAACATGGTTTGTCAACAAGTGAAACTAGTTTCAAGTGGTAACCATAAGTTAACCTACCACATGTTGAAAAAACAAATACGTGAGAGAAACAGATGCAGCTACATATCCCACAATGGTCATGATACTGATTGAGAGGGAAAAATCACACATCGTAGACTAGAGCCAACACTGTGCACTTAAACAACCAACAATTTTCCTTAAACGAAAACTTTCACATATTTGGAACAACGGTTTCTCCAAGGAAATGCCAATAATGTGGAATGCAAATACAAATGCACAGTATGTCCTCAATGCATATGTTGCAGCATCATATTGTACCTCGTACATGACAAAGGTTGGCAAATTTATGACAAGTGCATTCAGAAGAATACGCATAGAACATGAAAAAAATCAAATTGATGTTATGCAAATGATACGTACACTTGGAAATACATTACTTAATCTTCAACAAATGTTTGCTCAACAAGCAGTCCACATTGCACTTTCCATGCCTCTAAACTATAGTTCAATGAAATGTGTCTTCATAAACACATATCCACTTGACACACACATATTCATGCTTAAACCACAATATTTGCTAGAACAAGAGCCTGATAATTCATAGGACGTGATATGTCGCTCTATTATTGATTACTACCTCCAGCATCCACCTCCTATTAAGCATATATGCCTTGCAGAGTTCGTATCACATTACAAAAAAAATGGTACACCCATATCAAAAAGAAAAAAACCAAATGTAATACGCTTTGTCAAATACAACAAACACATCGACTATGAAAACTTATGTAGAGAAAAAATGTTGTTGTATGTTCCATTTGATCAAAATAAAAACACATTAAAACATAACTTCCCTACATGGGAAGCTGCATGTATTGCTTATGAGACTACAGTACAAACCAATGAGGCTAGATTTACATACAATGTCAACCCAACATGGGGTGATTTAGAAAGTGCACTTGATGAACTAGAAAACCCTGACAATGTTGATGAGGCATTAGCAAACCATAAAACAAATAGAACTCTCTATGAGTCCTATCCATTGCAAGTAGATTAGCCTTGTCTTTGAGCAACTGTCATTGAAAAACATATCAATTTTGGGTTTCAAGTCACAAAACATCCTTTCTTTATCGAAAATGACGAATACTACAGAGTTAGACAAATGTTGAATCGAGAACAACAAGCAATCCTAAAGGACATTGCAATGAAAAAATGCTTGAACATGCACACTCTTGTGCACTTGTTCCTTACAGGAGGGGCAGGAACAGGCAAGACATTCACAACGAAATCACTATTCCAAATTCTTATACGAATCTATGATTCAAACAATTCGACTGGCTTTATGAAACCAAAGGGATTAATAGTTGCCTATACATGAAAAGTTGCATATAATGCAGGTGGAACAACAGTCCACTCCGCATTTTTAATTCCTTTTAACAAGTCACATTTTTTTCCACTCAACAAGGAAATGTTAGATACCTTGTCTAAGCTTTATGATGAACTACAACTTGTCTTCATAGATGAGGCATCTTTGATTGGAAGTTGCTTCTTTTATTCCATTGACAATCGACTGAGAAACATAAAACATGTGCACACCAAATACTTTGGGGACATTGACATAATATTATGTGGGGATCTTTACCAGGCGCAACCCATACAAGATTATTTGATATTTGAACAACCTACAGTCAATATGCAAACAATGACGCATGACTTTTGGAAAGACAATATAAAATGCTTTGAATTACATACTATAATGTGTCAAACAAATGAAACATTTATTGCAATTATGAATAGACTGCGGAAAAACAACCAAACGCATGATGACTTAACATATATCAATTCAAGGTGCATGCGACCTACACCAACAGACCCAACCTTCACTTACATGTTCTCCAAGAATAAGGATGTTGCAATGCATAACAGGTACATGCTATTGCTCATGCTTGTCAATGATATCATCATCAATTCAATTGACCTTGAAGAAGAAAACCATGGCAATGTACCATGTCATCAACATACAACCACTTTGTCTTTGCAACTTGTCCTGAAATTAGACATGCTAGTTGAAATATATGCCTCCAACTATGATTCACAGGATGGCTTAGTGAATGGTGTAGATGGAATACTCAAAGCTTATACCAAAACAAAAAAAGTTGATGTCCTCTAGATTAAGTTCCATGACCCGCATATTGGCCACCAACAAGCAAACAAGTTAGCCTATCTATATAATTCAAACACTTCGCGCAATTGGACACCTATCTTACGAATATCAAAACTAGTATCGACATCAGCAAAGATAGGTCAATTGAAGATTCAAAAACAGTTTCCAATTAAATTTGCATGTGCACATACAGTCCGCAAATCACAAGGGCTAACACTTGATAGTGTTGCGTTCGGCCCTACTGGAATATGAATACATGGACTTGTATACACATCTCTGCCCCATGTCAGAAGCATAGACTCCTTGTATTTGCTAAGCGCTCTTACAAAAGATAACTTCAAAGTCAAACATAAAGTTGATATTGAGATGCAACACCTTTGGACTAGTGCAAAATGGCATCTACAATATGATTACTAATCCATACAAACAAACACATATGTATCAATTCTCTCACTTAACACGCGCAACCTACATGCACATATGAATGATATACTCAATGACTATGACATAATGCAATCTTATATTTTGTGCTTGCAAGAAACATACATGACTTTATGCATGCAAAACAAACAATTTCCAAATCACAATTGCATATCAAGTTACATTACACATGGAGTGATGATATTAGTGAAAAAACATGTAACAATTTTGGAGCATATGCATTTCGAAGAAAACAATGTTGAAATGGTGCTAGCAAGAGTAATCTTCCATGAATCAAAAATTGCAATATTGAATCTCTATGTCGCTCTGCATGCAACATTGCCCAACATACTGAATGTTGTTTCAAATGCATTACGACATTTACATCTGAATGAAACCGTTATCTTTCTAGGAGACTTCAATATTGACATGCTACAAAATACTACCAGAACAAAAGAATTGGAAAACTACATGTGCAATTACAGTCTCTGCTTTCTTTTGGATAAGATAAACCATGTACAAAACGCACTTATTGACCATGTATGGTCAAATGTACCCATTTCACAATACACTCTCTTTATCTTAGACATATACTGGTCTGATCACAATACAATTTGTATTGTACTTGAATTATGAAATATACATCAAACATATTACAAAATTATATTTCCATGTCTCAAAGCATATCTGGCTAACTTGTTGCACAAAACCAAATTATTCAGCTAGGATCATCCAACTTCTTAATTTTTTCTGGTTTGTAATAGATTTTGGACAAAAAGGATTCTATATAACCACAAACATGGATCAAGAAAAACAAAGGTACATGTTTCTAACACTATTTGTTACTCTATTCCTTTGATTCTAATTTACTATATGTACATATTCCTTGTTTTTCCTTACATACCAATTTACATTCATGTTCATTGTATTTTGTACTTTCATTCATTGAAACAAATAGAATAACTAGACAAGATAAAAAAAAACTCTTAACCATAAATGTAGAAGAAGACATACGAAGGTGCATGCTTCTACCCGTATTCCATATTCCATTGCTTTGTATTTCATTTATTCTGTGTATATTTATTCTACTGATTTGCAGCTCATTTTTTTTATATGTAGATACTACATATCTTCCTACATATTAACTTATCTTCATGCCAATTGTATTTTCTGTGTTGCTACATTGAAATAAATAAAATTGTATTTAATCTTTTTACATGTGTTCCTACATAGCAACTTAGCTTTATGTCCATTGTATTCTCTGCATTGCTACATTGAAAAAAAACAGACTAATTGAACAAGAGGATGAAGTCTTATGTGCCACATCAGAGGAAGTTGAAGTACAATCTTCCAAAAGGTATACCAACAGTAATAGTAAATTAAACACAATGCATGTGCTTAATGTACATCCATATCAATTATGAACAATATACAATGCATATGCATATTTAGTTGTTGTCATGTTCGATGTACACATGTTTGCATCAAAAAAAGTTGGACAAGTGACATGGGCATGAGTAGTCAATCATCGTAAACATCAACACAACGACAAGGCCAAAGGTAAAGATTCATAGATTATTCTCTTGCTATGTTTAGGAAACAAATATCATCAGTTATTTAATCATCTATGCCATGGTAAATATGTTTATGTCATCTACAACACATGCTTTTTAGTTTACAAGAAGTATCGACGAGGACAAGTGAAACGCCCAACATAGTGCAAGGTCCAGAGACTAAGAGGTATGGTTACAAAACTCTAACCTGCATATTTTATCCAAATTGTGCATCCACTTGTACAGACTACCATTCACAGTACTTTTCATGTTCAAAAAAATGTCACCGGGTCTAAACTTATACCACCCAATATAATATCAATAGAAGGCTTGAACAACCGCTGAACTAGACAACTGTTCATCGGGGACATAATGGTTGTGTATAGCACCTACTTAGACAAGGAAAACAAAATTAGATGCATTATGTGTGCATACATGACAGACAACAGAGCCATGATGACAATTACACTGACTATACCTAATCAACTTGTCCAGAAACATGCAGAGAAGATCTTGCTAGGTAATGGGATATCCATTACAAATTTCAATATATTACCGAAAACAGTGTATGATCGTGGTGATTGTGATCGGATTATATTGCTCAATGAAACAAGTGTTGTCGAAAAAGTTATCACGGTTTGCTCCGAATATCATTTCGTATCGGACACAACAATCAACCAATTTGCAAAGAACAACGACATTTACCCAATTGGAACCATTGGTGCAGCTGTCACATTTGCAAGAAAAGTTGGCTCACAACATATTTTCCATATAAAATATGGAAACTCAGACAACGACAAGGCAATGGTATTGTTTTCCATACCCATTTTTTGTTCCTTTGCTTTGACATGCTCATATATCTCAGACATCTTACACAACTATTAAATTGTTCCATGGTGCAGCTACAATTGTTCGACACCTATGCAAATTTATTTTTCTCAATGGAACAACAATTGCATAAAGGGAAATTTCCAATTATGTTGTTCAAAAATATAATGAAGAAAAGAGATGTTAAAGAAAGGATCTTTTGCACAACCCAAGCAACATTTGTAACAGAATTGTGAGCATACATAGTACATGATCTCAAGAAACTAACTAGCTCCACAACTATTGTACGTATACATAGACACCTCCACCAACAATTTGAACAAAAAAAAAAATGCCTTCAACAGTTTTGTGCAGCTTTTTTGTTGTACACATCTATATTATATTAACTACTATGCTCATGTGTGCAGGTTGAGGGTGTTTTGGTTGCAGCAAATGCCTACTCGACCCCCTTTGAGCCTATATGTGCCAATTTCAATTCTCCTGCTTCTGCCTCTGCGTTCATAAATGATGGCACAATTGATTGTCTACGATGCGGTGCAAAATTCCCTTACATATATATTCATTTTGTCAACGTTGTCATTTGAACCCTCAGCAACACAATTGTACATTGTACAGTTAGAAAACCTGTATTACAAGATGTGATTCCTGGGTTGACAGAATTGCCATATGAAATATACCTGCAGAAAAAGGCAAAGATTGTCTACATGCTACGTGACTTCCGCGTCCATGGCAAATTTACCTTAAATGAGGACAATGCCATACTGCATATTGGTTGAACCAAACAAAAAAAAATACATATCATGCGTTGACAAGAAATGAAACAGTGTGATATGTCTTTATCCATGTTACCCAATCAAGATATGAATAAATTTTTGCACTACCATGACAAAGTGAATTGGAGACGCATAAGATTGTTGAGTCCGGGAATGAGAAGCATGAGGAAAAACCTCATACAAAGTACCCAATTGTGAATAAATCAGGTTCATCATTTGAGGTGTCAAAATGGCTTGCTCTTCTAAACAGAACCATCAAGCATTTTCAATAATGTTGCAAATTTTGCATTGTTCAAACTCCATTAAGTTAAATGCTGACAATCTTTTCCAGAACTAGTAATGTTAAAACATTGTCAGGTCAACGCGATCTTGGTTCATAGTAATATTAGAAGCAAATGTTCATAGTGATCTTGGTTCATACTAATATAGAAATCGGTGAATTTCTTGGTTCCCATTTGGGAGTTTGGTTATAGAGGGGATACAATGCCCAATCTTTGTTGATTTTTGTCTGTGTTGTGTTTGCCAGACTTTTGATCATGTGCTTTGGTGTTGTAGTTCAAGGTTCTCGTGGGCCTGGTTTTTGGATTATGACTGGATAATAGATTCAGGATATTAGCAGTTTTTCTATGATCTTAAGGAATATACAGGACCTAACTTGCCTTTTAATGCAGGCTCTGTGGAACAAATGTAATATGTAGTTCATTTAACCAGTTTTGCTTGATTAATGAAATTACCAAAATTCTTTTTTGGAAATATTTTGAAAAAAAAAGATATATGCTAGCTGAAGTCAAATGGAAATATGCTATCAACCACACAAAATTAAAATTCAAGTTTGTCATTGTTATACTTACACTCAAGTTGACAATACAATAATTTTATTTCAACAACCCTCCATTGATTTATCTTTAGATTTTCGATGCTTCTCCTATGCAAACACATCCTAGAAACTATAGGTATGACTCACTTTCTATATTCTTTGATTGAAGTGCATGTAGAGTTGTCTAAAGAACTTCATAGTTGTTGTTAGTCGTAAAGTCTGCACCTGACTGCTAAAACATAGTTACCAACTTAACGAGAACTCTACAAAGTTCTCGTTTTTTGGGGGATCAAGTTTTTTACCTCGTTTTTAAAAATGGTGCTACCGGTAGCAACCCCCTCCATTTTTAGGTGGTTTTTTTTATATTTTAAATTTTTTGATACATAAGGTTTCCACTTTGTTTTTTTAAATGCTTGTTATTTCATTTATTTTCAAATTGTTCAATTTTATTTTATTTTTCTTTTCTTTCAACGATGTTTTTTCATCTATTTTCAAACTTTTCTATTTTTTTTTTATTCAATTGTGTTTTTAATCATATTTCCATGCTTCATCCAATGTTAAAAACATTGTACACCATTTATTTTTTTTGAAATTAAGATTTTTCATATAATTATGTGTCCTTAATTAAGTTATGGTTCCATACATTTTAAATATAGTGGAAAATATAATTTTTAACACACTTTTTTTACCTTACTTCAATACATAGAAAACAATTGTTGTTAAATAACAATATTTTTAAATATTTAGCAAAAAAATATAATTCATTTTTTTGGATCAATTAAAAACTTAAAATAAATAAGAAAACAAACAAAATTGAAATTTAAAAAACAAAAACATTTTAAAAACAAATTTAAATGAGAAAAAATCATTGAAGAAAAACATAAAAAGCTAAAGAGGAAAAGAAAATCATAAAATTAATATATATATATATATATATATATATATATATATAGTAAGAAAAATAAAAAAATAAAAAATAAATAAAAAAATTATAACCCAAAAAAATTTAAAAAGGTGAAAAAACCCCAATACTTCAATTGATATATGTTTCAATATGATTTTTTTAACAATATAAGTTTTATTGTTTTACTGATGTATCTAACATCTTTGAAATAATCGCTAATCTTATCTTCATCCAACATATTCAATTAGATGAATAGATAAAACATCCAATGCACAAACTTGTATTTATAAAATTTATTTATCAATGGATTTTGTGAATGATATTACATATGGAGACTCCTCTTTAGCTCTTTGGCCCATAGGAATCAAAGGTGGCATTAATGATGACAAGCCCATATGAATCAAAGGTGGCATTAATGATGACAAGATCCCGCCATAAAACCTAATAAACTTAAAAAACCCTAAATACAAATACCTCAATTTCTAAACTTTGTTTATCAATGAATTTTGTGAATGATATTACATATGGAGACTCCTCTTTATCTCTTTGGCCATAGGAATCAAAGGTGGCATTAATGATGACAAGCCCATAGGAATCAAAGGTGGCATTAATGATGACAAGATCCGGCCTTAAAACCTAATAAACGAAAAAACCTAAATACAAATACCTCAATTTCTAGATGGATTTGTTGTGAATTTCAATCAAATAATATGTTTCAGGTTTGATCCTTCAAGCTTTCGAGGGCGTCGATGCTCCTTGGAGAATTGAGGCCGCGGGTGGCACAGCGATAGGATCATTGTTGGCGTGGGAATGACTAAGTGAAGACTGGCGATGAAGACGGCACCGGAAGGAACCAGGGTGCTTGGTGGGGGCGCAGACACAAGCCTTGACTCCAGTGCTCAACAACGAGTCGGAGGACAACGATCTCTTCATCATGGTCATGGAGGCCACTACGGCAGAAAGATCCTTGCGGACAGCCACGCGTGTAGACGACGATGCGTTTTCATTACAAACATATGTGATCTGGTGCTTCGCCTCATCTGCAACCAGATCTAAGGAGCTCATTTTCCCTACAAATCACATAGAATTAAAAAAAAAACACAAACCCAATAAGATTACCAAGAAATCAAAGAAAACAAAAGTATCAAAGCAAATCCAAGATGGGAATAAGATGTGATGGAATTGTCGTAATTGAATATATTTTATATCAGTATACACTGGATCGATCGACTAAAACCAAACCGTGGAGAATATACGCGCATAAGTCTGAGATAACCAACAGAAATTGGAAACAGACGATCTCGTACATACGATTAGACCACAAAAGCGTCAAACTACAATACACTAGCAGCCCCTACAATTTATAGGCCATTTGGTCAAAAAACACAGTTAAAATAACAATGGGACCTGGGCCAGGCCCACTGGGGGGCTGAGGCAATGTCGGGCATCGCCTCAACCCCCCAGTGGGCCTGGCCCAGATTCCGTGGGCATCCACAGGACCTGGGCCAGGCTCGCGGGGGGGTTGAGGAGATGTTAGGCATNTCCTGTGAACGCCTAGTTTATTCTTCTCGCTCATTATTTCTTCGAATTGGGGAAGGTCTTTTCATTGACATTCAATTGTGTCTGCAGTTGAGAGTATTTGGTTAGGGCAATGTTCCCTTTGCCTTGTTTGACCATTAAATTAATGAATCGTTCTGGAGAGTGGATTCTCTACTGAAGCTTTGGTTCGTGGGTAGATTGTTCTCCCCTGCTTTCAGATTTTGCTTGACCATAAAATTATTGAATCGGTCTTGAGACTGGATTCTTTCCCACATCTATACTGAAGCTTTGGTTCGTGGAAGATTGTTCTTCCTTGCTTTCGGAGTTTTGTTGGCTTGTGTTGTGTTGCCTAAATCCTGTCATTTAATGAAGAGGTGAAGCATCATTATAAAGTATCCATGGATCCGAAGTTTCCATGATAATTTTTTTGTTATATTCTCTTTAGCGTTCTCGAGGATTTGTTCAGCTCTTTTGGAAGGGAAGGTTAGCGTTCTAGAGGATATGTTTACATTTTTTGGAAGTTTAGTGAGTAAATTATACCAACTTAAATTTATTTAAATCTATATAAAAAGTTCACTAAATATATTGATTGCATTTTTGTATTAATAGTTAATAATACTTAGCCTCCAATGTTCACTAAAGTTATATTATAATTGTAAGTTGAATAGATATTTCATTTCACATCATTTTGATATCACGTTTCTATTGTATATTTACACCAACGATCCCTTGCAAAATGTTTTTTTCCGAAAGGGCTAAAATATGTTGCTAACCATTGAACCAATCATAAATCTTCTTTTGCATATAACTATCTATGTATCTCCCCCCGGATGGGGTGTCAAACGGGTTATCGTGGCAGGAGATGAACGCGGGTACCGGGCACCGTGGCATGGAGCCACGTGTTGGGCATGTGCCACAGCCCATCGCCCCACCTGAAATTTAATTGTCGTTTATGGTGATACGAGGCTGCATTTATGCAGAGGTCCTTTCCCCTCGCCGCGAGTTTGAATGAATTGGGTCATTATGGAAGCAGTTCACTTCTGTTCGTTGTTCGCAGAGCTCATCCCTCCGCAGCTTGAGTTTCTCCATGTTCTTCTCCTCTGGTGCGAGCTAGACCCTGTCATTCCCCTCCGCCAGTCGCCCTTTGATCCTACTACTAGCTGCACCAGGCATCCCATGACGAGGCCAAGAGGTAGACCGAGGCGGGGCTCGCCCTGGAAGCCTCAGAGGCCCCCGACCACACCTCCAGACTCGACCTCTGTTGATTCCTCCCCTTGCCATTCGTCTGCCTTCACTCCTGTCTCTCTGCAGGCTCCGCAATTCAGGTCCATGGCCATAATACCGCAAACGCCAATTTCACTTCTTTGGCTTATACAAAACCCTGAGCCCTTCCATGACACTGCGGGCAACATAGGAGATGGCCCTGCTCCGTAGAGGCAGCCCACTATGGAAGGACCTCACCACCGGGATTCCTTTGACAGAGCGCAATTCAGGGATAATTTGGCCATAGTGCACACCCTAGTTTTCGAACTTCGGCAGGAGGTGGCGGATTTACATTTTCGCATGGAGGCCACGAAAGCAAAGGTGGCGAGTTTCCTCCAAATTCTATCGTCCATGCATGCAGCCCTGTTCCCGGATCCTGTCGAAGCTAGCCCAAAGGGGGACCCCGAGGTCGACAAGGGCGAAGTTCAGCACAACGTAATGAGCCCAGCAGTCATTAGCAGGACGAAGGAAAGGCACGAGGACGACACCGACGAAGCTGAGCGCAACCAGGAAGATGGATAGCACTGGGGCAACGGGACAGCGTATATCGAGGAAGAGCCTTGGTCGGGCGACCTTCCAGCCACTTGGACAAGCTACCAGCCAGGTGTCTAAGTTTTCAATGTCTAGGTGTTAAGTCTTCTCAGGTTTAATTTGTAGATGACAAACAATCTAAGTACTCTTTTACTGGTTTTGCTTATGACTTACTGGACTAATGGTTGGCTGGGCCGGCTGGACTGGTTTCCCCAGGGCTGGGGCAGTCCAGTAACTACGACCCGAAGAACCTTGTATTTTGCCTCGGGTTTTGAAAGCTTCTAATATACATACCCTCTTATTTACAAAAAAAAAACTATATATGTATCTCAACGGTTTGCTAATTTGAGGCAAGTTATGATTATTAATTAATTTATAATTTTTGAGTTATGATTATTAATTAATGTGGGAAGTTATGATTATTAATTAATTTATAATTTTTGAGTTATGATTATTAATTAATGTATCTGTACTGTTTATATATTATAATAATGTTATATTATATTATAACATTCTTATATTATTAACCTATTATCAAAAAAAAACATTTAAATAAATTTGTAGCTTAGGTAATATTAGGGTTTTTGTTAATTTTTTATTTATTGTAAATGTTAATTTTTTAAATATTGTATTGAATTTTGATTATTTTAAGTTTTTTTTTCTAATTTTTTTAAGTTTGAAGAGATTTTTTGCTCTTCTTTTTAACAAAAAAAAAACGTATTTTTRTTTTTTAAATTATTGTTTTTCKGGGAAATTTTAAATTTTTTTCATTTCTTTCTAGTTTTTCTTTGTTTTTCACAATTTTGTTAGCTCATAAAAAAATTTAGCTCATATGTTTTGAATATGGTCAATATAACAATGCTTTTAAGAAATTATTTATATTTCATTCAATGTAACTTGTATTTACTGTTTTATTATTAAAAGTAAAAAATTATTAAAAAGTGACGTTGAATTTTTAAATTATATTGTGATATTTTCATAGTATTATGTATTACCTTGTGCTTTGTGTGATAATAACATTTAAAAAGTAAACATTTAAGGGTTTATTTATGATTTTGTTTACAGTAATGATGAGTTTTTTTACCACATTATAAAAATGTGTCATTTTCATACCCCAATTTTAGAATGGGTGCTACCGGTAGCAGTACTTTTCAATTTGATGGTTGATTTTGAGGTTTTGGTTTTAATGGTACCAAGTGATAAAAATACGATTTAAAATGATCTCAAAATTTAACATTTTGAAAAGAAAAAAAAAATCAATAACATCTTATTTGTTTTTAGGTGTTGATTTTAAGGTTTTTTTGAGCTACTGTCTAAGTTTTGAAGCCCATGTTTGAAAAATGTTGTAATTTTGACCCCGTTTTAAAAAATGGTGCTACCGGTAGCACCACTTTTTGATTTGGGGGTTGATTTTGATGTTTTTTATGCAACAATGTGGGTTTTTTGGGCCAGAGTTCTCGTTTTGAGGTCACAGTTCTCATTAAGATGGTAACTATGTTCTAAAGGGCAGAGCTAGGCCACCACAAGTTTGGAATGCTTGTTCTTTTCAATTTGTTGATCAGTTAGAGGGTTCGTTCACCAAGACAAGAGCATGGTGAGATTGGCAAGATGATATGGATGAGGGTTCTCCTTGGATATTGTTGCACCAATGACAGGCAAGTGACATAATAAAGGTAAAAACATAGGGAAACAACAAACCATTCAATGAATAATCTGGTGCAAGAAGTTTAATACTTAAAATAATGTTTCAACGCATTAAACAATGTATCAAAAACACAATTACTCTCATGGGTTGCAATACAAACAAATCTTCATCAAAGCATTAGATTTTCACACAGGTACCCCAGATGCACCCCAGTTGCCTGAAGTGACCGATAGTTCAATCTACCGAATCAACCTCCCTATTATCGAATTGACAGAGGTGAATATTATGGGATCAAAAAGAAAAATTGTGTAGATCTTGAATTGGGAAAAATTGTTGGTTATTTTAGTTTTTTTAAGGCATTATCACAATAAGAATGCAACATTATGCTAACCCATTGTCTTCTACAAAGGTCGAACATCAATAAGGCTTGTAAATCAACTATACATAGTTAGAGCCAAAAATCAAGTCATAGTTTGTGTTTGCATTTGCTCACACTCTTTTTAGTGATACAAACACAATACAAAACGAGTATGTGGATAAAATATTGCACTAGAAAATGATGATTTGGCAACAAGTGAAAATTATAACCCACAATTAATTGTCAATGCCAAAGATCAATGACACTTATAAATACATCTTAATTGTCACTTGTTCTTAAAACTGCGTGATTTTGAAACTCCAAATGCGCAGGTGTCGTTGATCTGAACCCACATATAGGTGTTAGTTTTATTCTGGACTTTGGGTTTTCCAAAGCATCTTCCATCACCATTTCCACATCTGGACCTCGTGTTGTAAAAATGAATAGTTGACTGATATTTCTAAGGATGACACCCCGAGTGCCCAATCTTAGAATATCTTCTTCATCTTGTAAGATAATTGAAGTTGTTAGAACACTTTAGGATTTTAAACTTTTAAATTTTAAAACCTTTTGTTTTTACCTCTTAAAAATAAAAATTCACCAAAAAAACTGAGGGAATTGCTTTTCAATTAAATAAATTCATGCTCGTTATGTATTAATAAGGTGCTTACAATATCATACGTTGATGAATTCCATTAGATTTAATCAAACGACTCTCGTGTTCTCCGCATTATAAACCTGCCCAAATTTTAAAAGAAAACCTTCAATGATCACTTCGAGACTTCGCGCTTCGGGAGTTTCAAGGCATCTAAACAAAAAAAACCCGAATCTACGAAGTTCCAAAGTCCCGAAGACAGTCCGTTGCGATAATATTTAAAAGGGTCTACAAATGAGCTATAAGACATGTCAAAAGGCTGACATGACACATAAAGAATATGTGCCACATGTCACTTGAAACAATACAGATGACGAATACAAGATATGCTTTAAACGAGTGCCATACCCTATATTGTTCATTCCAAAGGGAAATAAAATTGCCAAAAAATTGGAAGATAATATCTATATTTTTTTCTGAGCGCCACGTCCCCTGACTGATGGATGCCACGTATTTGCGACAGTTTTATGACACGTGTCGGCAACGGATTGATGCCATGTCTCTTCGGTACTCAGGGCTTCAGAGGTTTTTGAATGCGGACCTTGTATAACTCCCATAGTAGTACGGGCCCAGAATGATGTGGTCGCCTCGCGTCACATGATGTCACGTGTCTTTACTAGTTGATGCCACACGTCCTTCACGCATGATTGCCACGTGCCTCTGGCACTTTGCCCTTCAGGAGTTTCTCAATGCAAAGTTTGTATAACTCCTGGACTGGTATAGGCCCGAAGTCATTAACCATGTTTATTTCCAATTAACCCAATATTAATGTATCTTATCATTAAGTATCTCGAGAGTTCTTGACTCCGGCTCTTCGACATTCGGCAATTTTGATCTATTTTGTATTGAAAACTCCCGAAGTGACGTGGCACTTTGCACATTCTGATATGCAACACTTCGGCTATTTGGGGCTTCGCAAGTTGTCACTTGTTATTATTCTTAAAACTTGCACGATTTTGAAACTCTGAATGTGTAGGTGTCGTTGATCTGAACCCACAAATATGTGTTAGTTTTATGCTGGACTTTGGGTTTTCCAAATCATCTTCCATCACCATTTCCACATCAAGACCTCATCTTGTAAAAATGATTCTTTGTAACCTAAATGGACAGTTGACTGATATGTCCAAGGATGATACCCAGAGTGCCCAATCTTAGAATATCTTCTTCATCTTATAAGATAATTGAAGTTGTTAGAACACTTTATGATTTTAAACTTTTGAATTTTAAAATCTTTTGTTTTTACCTCTTAAAAATAAAAATTCACCAAAAAAACTTAGGGTATTGATTTTCAATTAAATAAAACCATGGTCGGTATGTATTAATATTAATAAGGCACTTACAATATCATCCGTTGATGAATTCCATTAAATTTGATCAAACAACTCTCATGTTCTCCGCATTATAAACGTGCCCGAATTTTAAAAGAAAACCTTCAACGGTCACTTCGGGACTTCGTGATTCAGGCGTTTCAAGGCATCTAAACAACAAAAACCCTGAATCTACGAAGTTTCGAACTCCCGATCCTTGTGATAATCTTTCAAAGGGTCTACAAATGAGTTATAGGACATGTCAAAAGGTTGACGTGTCACATAAAGAATATGTGTCACATGTCAATTGAAACAGTACAGATGACAAACACAAAATATGCTTTAAACGAGTGCCACCTTTCATGGTCTATATGAGCGTCACGTCCCCTGACTGATGGATGCCACGTATTTGCGATAGTTTTATGACACGTGTCGGCAACGGATTGATGCCACGTCTCTCTGGTGCTTAGGGCTATGGAGGTTTCTGAATGCAGGGCTTGTATAACTCCTAGAGTAGTATGAGCCCAGACTGATGTGGTCGCCTCGCGTCACATGATGTCATGTGTCTTTAATGGTTGATGCCACGTGTCCTTCGCGGATGAGTGCCACATGCTTTTGGCACTTCTCTCTTCAGGAGTTTCTCTATCCAAAGTTTGTATAACTCCCAGACTGGTATGGGCCCAGAGTCATTAACCATGTTTATTTCCAATTAACCTGAGATTAATGTGTCTTATCATTACGTATCTCGGGATTTCTTGACTCTGGCTCTTCGACGTTCGGCAATTTCGACCTGTTTTGCATTGAAAACTCTCGGAGTGGTACAGACCCGAAGTGACGTGGCACTTTGCGCATTCGGATTTGCGGCACTTCAGCTACTTGGGGCTTTGCAAGTTGTCGCCTGTTCTTAAAACCTGTGTGATTTTGAAACTTCGAATGCGCAATTGTCGTTGATCTAAACCCACATATAGGTGTTAGTTTTATGCTAGACTTTGGGTTTTCCAAAGCATCTTCCATCACCGTTTCCACATATGGACCTCATCTCTTAAAAACGATTCTTTGTAACCTAAATGGACAGTTGAATGATATGTCTAAGGATGACACCCTGAGTGCCCAATCTTAGAATATCTTCTTCATCTTGTAAGATAATTGAAGTTGTTAGAACACTTTAGGATTTTAAAATTTAAAATTTTAAAATATTTTGTTTTTACCTCTTAAAAATAAAAATTCACCAAAAAAACTTTGGGAATTGCTTTTCAATTAAATAAATCCATGCTCGTTATGTATTAATAAGGTGCTTAGAATATCATACGTTGATGAATTCCATTAGATTTAATCAATCGACTCTCGTGTTCTCTGCATTATAAACCTACCCAAATTTTAAAAGAAAACCTTCAACGGTCACTTTGGGACTTCGCGCTTCGGGAGTTTCAAGGCATCTAAACAACAAAAACTCCAAATCTATGAACTTCTGAAGTCTCGAAGATAGTTCATTGTGATAATATTTAAAAGGGTCTACAAATGAGTTATAACACATGTGTCATTAAATTTTTTTTTGGGTTGGCACTTGACACTTGTTTTAAATATTTGTGTCAGCTTATTCGCACATTTTCAGGTGAAACGTGTCGTCCATATTTCTTGAAACATCACTAGAAATCACATCATCACTGCCATGTCACTCCGGGAGATTGCCCTTCGGAAAATAAAACAAAGAATGCTTTCCGGACCACCAAGGGTTCTGAAACTCCGAGGTTTCGAGGCCCCAAAATACCGATAACGGTTCAAATGTTTACTCTAGGAATTCCGCCTTCGGAGGATTTCTATCATCCTTCATTCAAAACCCCCGAATACTGAAGTTTTGAAGTACTTAAAGCTAAACGCTTTTTAAAGCATGATTAATTAAAATATAAAAGTGATCCGTTGCTCCCGCAATTCTGCCTTCCGCAGATTTGTCTCGTCTTACATTCAAAACCTACAAATGTCAAACCGCCAAATTATTAATGGCATTTATAACTCGCTAAGGTTAAATATTTTCGTAATCGCCAGTTAATAAATTCCATAGATTTTTAATAAACACCTTGTCAGTAGATCAATACAAAGATTGATAGACTTTATGAATAAACACATTTCGAATCTCAAGTCATTCTACCATTTGTAATTAGAGTTTTCCATTCAGTAATTGAGAGCTTAGAGGCTACTCTTATCACAGTAAGGTTAATTTCATTTCTCTGATAATTATGGTACCACGCAAACCAGGGAAGAAGCAAGATGCATCAACAGATGATTCCAACCCAAACATGGAGATTCTCTCCGACACCACTTCACGAATTACAGACACCATCAAGTCTTGGAAACATGTCTATGATATCTTGGAACATGAGATTATTTTCTCTCCAGACGATTCAGCGGAAGAAGAAGACGAGTCATTCCCAGCCAAGCTCAAGTTGGTAGCTAAGTCTGAATTGCACAGGATTGTTGCTCGACAAAAGATAATAGCCTACAATGACATGATAAGTTGGGATCTGGAGCACGTTGACATTCAAACCATAACCATTATCAATTACTAGAACACCTCCATTGGCTCCTTTCATCTGGAGGACATACAAGTAATGTATAAACTATCTTCTACACCCAAATACACATATAATGCAACATTTATTCTGGATTTTGAAAGGAAAGAATGCACTCAATATGGCAAAAATCGTCATGACATAATCAAGACCTAGTGGGGAAATCCAACAAAGTTAAAATCCGATGCTCATGGTGTATATTCCACAACATCCTTAGATGCTCATATTTTATACATTTCCATGATGCTCTGCTGGTTATTTGGAAGGAAAAACCCGACACATTTCACGGTTGAATGGGTGTCTATAATCAATGAAATGGTCGAAGGCTATCCTTTCAACTAGGCAAAAATGTTGTCGGATAACCTAGCTAAGGAGGTTGTTGAGTACAAATCGTTGAAATCAAGAGGCCAACATGCTCCTTTTTACATGTCCTCCTACATCATGGATTCCATTTGCTTCATGACTCCATTTCCCCTGATGAACTTGAGCTAGACCCCGACTAGTTCTGAACCTATACATTTCTACCACTCCAAACTATGGGAAGAAAATGATAAATATTTCTTTTATGAGCTTTGTCACAATGTAGTGGTATCGATTCATGTAGCAATCTATGGTCACCCTCCGCCCAGGATTTCAGAGCACATTATGGGGAACTTAGGCACAATTGCAAATTGGTACATTAAACATAACTTCTCTTACATCAGAGTGTTCGGCTACTTCGTTTCTCCCCATGCCCTTCCAAAATTATTGCTTAATAGTCTGGTCTATAGAGAAGTGGCATACCAAACAGTCACAGGAGGGATCACCACAGACTTGAAAGTGGCTCAGAAAAAGGTATGGCCATCTTTTCCCATATAGGTTGGCATGTTTACATTGTTAGATTTTGGTCATTCAAAAGTCAAGGCTGCAACCTTAGAAGATGTCAAATTAGTTGACATTGAATTTGAAAAACATGATCCTTACAAAATAGTAGAGAATCATTTGGCCCAATTCGACATGAAAATATATATACATGAAGACTCCCTTTACGACAATGTTTTTTGAGGAGCTAGATCCTATGAAGAAGTCGGAAACAGATTTCAGTCTCTACCTCCTGACCAGCAGGCTACTTTCCTGAGCTTTCAAAACCACAGAAGAAACAACTTGCCTAAGATTTTGCAAGGAGAGTCAAATCCCATTTCATCTTCACATGAAACTAGATCCACAGAACCCCAACGAAGTAGCTCCACTGATGACAAAACAAAACAAGTACTGAACAATAGAGATGCATTATTTAAACATATAAAAGCATCAATGCCATGCCTAAATGATCAAGAGTTATTAGCTTTCCTTGAAGCCTTCATGAAAGATGATCATGCTTCTCCCCCTTCATCACCAATTACTACCATTGTTACTCCCAATCGTACTAGTGCAGAAAAGTCTACTACAATTATTTCCCCTATTGTTAAAATAATGTAACTGCAAAGTGTATTCTTATTATTATTTGATATATTATTCATTGGATCAATCCCCATTGTGGATTGATCATGTCGGCTATTGTATAAGGACCAAATCCCCTTTTGTGGATTGGTCATAATGTAATTGTAAAAGGAAAAAGAAGAAGTTGGCCCCATAATATATCAAGAGGCCCCGAAATATAATAAAGGTGGTTATAACCACCCAGTTTGAGAAGTCGGCCCTGCTAGTGAAGAGACACTTTACACGTGTCAGTCTTGTATAAATAAGGAGGCTAGCGCCTCACTTAGACACAACTCACTTGCTCATTTGAGAGACAAGTTTCGGAACTGCAGTTAAAGAAGAAGGAGAGAGAGTGGCGCATCTTTGGGAGAGGATCTTCTGTATTAGCTTGAGTTATCTCTTGGAATTGTATTGGCTATCTATAATAAGGAAGTTTTGCTGGGTTTTCTTCCCCTAGAGGGTTTCCTAGGATAAATGTTGTGTCTCTTGTGATTGTGTATTTCTCAGTGATCTTGTGTTATGTTATTGTTATCTATTGAAATGCAAAGAACTATAATAATGGCTTAAACATTAACATGGTATCAAAGCTAAGATGAAGAGAGCATCTTTCACAAGAGTGAAAAACATCATTGTTACCGTACATGCAAATTAGGGCTTTTTGATGGTGAAACTTTTCAGCCCTAAAACCACCTAGAAAAGTGTGTCCTCCCCCAAGGATTACTTTGGCACTCACGGTGCACCTTTTCAGTGGATCTCCTGGAAAGTGAAACCTTGGTTTCACAAAGTACCAGAAGTACCAAAAACCCAGTGTACCAGAGTACCAGAGGTACCAAAAAACTAGAAGCACCAGTCCAGAATTCCACAGATCAAGTTTGGAGGAGCAAAAGTTGGATTTTATCAGATCCAAACACACTAGACTACTCGCCTTAGCCATGCGCACCTCCTAGTAAGTTCATAATTTGATTTTGAGCATTTTTCATTTTTCGATCATTTTCCTAGCTCCAGGTAAAAGATGTCTGCAAGCATTAAACTTGTTGACAAGCTAGAAGGAGTGGAAAACGGCTGTGCCTGGAAGTATAGGATTGGCCTCATTCTTGAAAAGAATGAATTAGCAAGATTCGTCAAAGAAGAAGTGTCGGAACCCGCCGATGCTGCAAAAAAGGCAAACCATCAAAAGGACACAATCAGGGCCAAAAGAATCATTAGAGATTCAATCAAAGACCAGTTGATTCCTTATGTGTCATCCAAGAAGACTCTGAAAGAAATGGTTGATGCCTTGACCAGACTGTATGAAGGAAAGAACATAAACCAGAAGATGAATCTAAGAACTCAACTGAAGAATACCAGGATGCAGAAAGGAGAAACGATTCAAGAATATTTCTCCAGAATATCTCAATTCAAAGAACAACTAGAAGCAATCGAAGATACTATAGACGAAGATGAACTTGTGATGACAACCCTAAATGGTCTCACAAGACCTTGGGATGCATACATCCAAACGATTTGTGCCAGAATAGAGAAACTATTGTTTGATGGTCTATGAGAAGAATGCATCCAAGAAGAAACAAGAGTAGCTAACCGTGAAGCATTACTAGCAAGATATGATGATCAAGCCCTAACTACTCACACCAAAGGAGGAAGGAAGAAACCCTACTTCCAAAAGGAGACTCATAAAGAGCCTCAATAATCAAACAAATTCAATCATAAAGAATCTCATCCAAGGAGATTTCAAAAGAAAGGACAACGAAAGGAAAGAGACTACTCATCTGTACAATGCTATCATTGTGACAAGATGGGACATATTGCGAAGTTTTGTCCAGCCAGACGAGAAGAATACAAGAGAAAACATAAGAGGCACCATGCCCATGTAGTCGAAGATGAAGAGCCACCCGCAAAGATGATAAGAGAGCAGATCAAAGACCATGTCTTAATCTCGGCCCTCTCAGGATTTGTAACACCTGGAGAGGACACTTGGCTCATTGATAGTGGTGCATCCAAGAACATTACGGGACAAAGAGACATTCTCTCTTGTATCTTAGAAAAGAAGTTTTCTCAGAAAGTGACACTTGGAGATGATTACCAATATCCCATCAAGGGAGTGGGAGAATCAATCTACAAATTAAATTCAGGGAATTCACTAAAGATGAAGGACGTACTATATGTACCATGTTTGACTAAGAACCTACTCTCCATTTTAGCTTTCGAAAAGAAAGGCTTCAGAGTTGCCTTTATAGATGGAGAAGTTCTCATGTGGGCTAAAGGAGAAACCTTAAATGAAGCAATCATCATTGGAGGTGAAGAAAATGGCTTGTATAAACTGAAGGGTCACTCAGAGGTTGCCATGACCCACGCCATTGAAAACTCATGTGAACCTTGGCATAGAAGATTAGCTCACATCAACTACAAGGCGTTGCCATACATATGCAAAGCAGTCACAGGTTTACTAGAACTCAAGGTTGACCATGAAGGCGTATGCAATGGATGTGCACAAGGGAAGAACATCAAGAACCCTTTTCCAAAGAGAGACATCAAAGCAGAAGGAGTTATAGAGCTCATTCATTCATATGTATGTGGACCAATGCCATCATCCTCTGTTAGTGGGTATGTATATTATGTATCATTTATTGATGATTATTCTCGTAAGACCTAGATATATTTTTTGAAATCTAAAGATGAAGTGTTCAGCAAGTTCAAGGAGTTCAAAGCCTTGATAGAGAATCTTTATGAAAGAAAGATTAAGACACTCAGGTCAGATAATGGAGGAGAATATACCTCAAAAGAGTTTGTGAACTTCTGCAAAGATGCTGGGATCAAGAGGGAACTCACTACTCCCTATAATCCCCAACAAAACGGTGTAGTTGAACGAAAGAACAGAACGATAATGGAAGTTGTGAAGACTATGATCCATGATCAAGATCTTCCTATGTGCTTATGGGCAGAAGCAACAATGGCAGTTGTATATGTGCAAAATCGATTGTCCCATAGTGCACTTGGGCTCAAGACCCCGAAAGAGATGTTCACCGGAAAGAAGCCAGAGGTAAGCCATCTCAAAATATTTGGCTGCCCAGTATTTATTCATATACCGAAAGAGAAGAGAAACAAGCTGGAACCCTCAAGAAAGAAGGGAATATTTGTGGGATACTGTGAGGTCTCCAAGGCCTTCAGAATCTATATACCAGGTCACTGTCATATTGAGATCAGCAGGGATGTGACCTTTGATGAAGATGCAGCGCTCAAGAAATCAAGAAGATGTCAGCTTGAAGAAATATATGAAGAGGAACCCGTAATCCCCAGGACTGCAGAATCAGTGAGGGAGGTTCCCAGAGCTGCAGAACCAGTGAGGGAAGTCGTAACTTCCCCTGATGAGGAATTTCTAGAAGATCGTGACTTGATAGAAGTTCAAGAACCTTTTCAGATGATGATCCTCCATAAAAGAAAGCCAGCGTGGGCTAGAGAGCTTATTCAAGATGGAGAGAAGTACGGTGTTCCCGAAGGAACCACGAGATAGGTAAAAAGACCAAAGCCATTCTCCATTTATACGACTTTGATGTGTGATCTTCTAGAGGAGGAGCCTACCTGCTTTGAAGAAGCCATTCAGAGGAAAGAATGGGCAGATGCCATGACAGAGGAATACCAATCCATAATAAAGAACGATGTATGTGAAATAGTTCCCAGACCGAAGAGTAAAGATGTGGTATCCTCCATATGGCTCTTCAAAATAAAACATGTTGCTGATGGAAGTATTGAGAAGTACAAAGCAAGATTTGTCGCTCGTGGCTTTTCCCAAAAGGAAGGCATTGACTATGAAGAGACATTTTCTCATGTAGCCAGATACACTTCGATCAGAACCATCATAGCTCTTGTAGCTAAGACGAAGTGGAAGCTACACCAGATGGATGTGAAGTCAGCTTTCCTAAACGGTGTCATCGAAGAGGAAGTGTATATAGAGCAACCTCAAGGATTTGAAGTTGAAGACAAGAAGTCTCATGTCTGCGAGTTGAAGAAAGCCTTGTACGGATTGAAGCAAGCTCCTAGAGCTTGGTATGGCCGTATAAACAGTTTCTTGACGAGCTTCGGCTTTACGAAGAGTAAAGTAGACTCTAACCTCTACTTCAAAGTTATGAATGATGAGCCAGTAATATTGTTGCTATATGTGGATGACTTATTCTTAACTGGAGAAGAAAAGCTCATCACCGAATGTAAGAAGAGACTCACCTCAAAATTTGAGCTGAAAGACCTTGGCCTAATGCATTATTTCTTAGGTCTTGAGGTATTGTAGAGTCTTGAGAGGATCTTCCTTAACCAAGGGAAGTATACAGTCGAAATCTTGAAGAGATTCGACATGTTGGAATGCAAGTCCATGAATACACCCATGGAAGTGAAGCTGAAGTTGTTGGTCGACACTTCGTCAGAATCGATTGGTGCCACGCTGTACAGACAGATTATTGGATCGCTGATGTACCTGACGAACACTAGACCAGACATTTGTTTTGTCGTGAACACCTTGAGTCAGTTTCTGGTAGAATCCAGACATGGTCACCTAGTGGTTGCAAAACATGTGATGAGGTACCTTAAGGGTACAATAGATTGTGGTCTCAGATATGATGGAGATCATGATTTCACATTGAGTGGATATACTGATGCAGATTGGGCAGGAAGTGTTTCTGACAAGAAAAGCACTTCAGGATGTTCTTTTAGTTTGGGATCAGCCATGATCTCGTGGCAGAGTAGGAAGCAATCCAGCATTGCTCTCAGCACAATGGAAGCAACATACATTGTTGCATGTTCTGCCAGCTGCGAAGCTATATGGCTTCGAAAGTTGTTGACCGATCTATTTGACCTAGAGATGGAAGCAACCATGATCCTATGTGACAACCAAAGCTGCATAAAGATGACAGAGAATCTTTTATTCCATGATAGGTCGAAGCACATAGAGATCTGATATCATTACATCCATGACATGATGTAGAGAGGAGCCTTAAAGCTCTAGTACGTTAGCACAGATGAACAGGTTGTTGATGTGTTGACCAAGCCTCTATCTTGTGTAAAGTTTGAACTCTTTCAAGATAAGCTTGGTATAGTCCGAAAGGACCTTCCTCGAAAGGGGGAGTAGTTGTTATGATGAGACATCTCTTGCTTCCAACTTCAGTGCTGTGACGTAAAGAAAGAAGATGTGATGAGACTAGTATTGTGCTTTCGGCTTGACAACTGTGACGTAAAGCCAGTCTAGTATCTTGCTTCCAACCTAATGGTTGTGACGTAAAGCAAGAAGATATGATGAGACTAGCACTGAGCTTCCGTCTTGACAGCTGTGACGTAAAGCCAGTCTAGTATCCTGCTTCCAGCTTGATTATTGTGACAGAAAGCAGGACGAGTATCTTGCTTCCAACTTTATTTGTTGTGACGTAAAGCAAGACGATGAGATGAGACTAGTGTTAAAATATTGTGTAACTGCAAAGAATATTCTTATCTCGTTTTATGGATAAAGATAAAATATATTTATTATTGATTAGATCAATCCCCTTTTGTGGATTGATCATGTCGGTCATTGTAATTGACCAAATCCCCTTTTGCGGATTAGTCAAACCCTAATTGTAATAGGCTAAATAAGAAGTCGGCCCCAGTATATATTAAAGAGGCACCAAAATATATTAAAGGTGGTTATAACCACCCAAAAGAAGAAGTCGGCCCTGTCAGTGAAGAGACACTTCCACACATGCCATAATTGTATAAATAAGAGAGGCCAACGCCTCATTTGAACACACACTCAGCTCACTCATCTAGTGCGCAAGTTTTGAAGGAAGCTGCAGTTGTCGGTTGGTGGAAGAAGGAAGAGAGAGAGGCGTGTTTCTCAGTGTTGGATATTCTCTATTGTCTAGTTCATTATCTTGGCATTGTATTGGGTATCTATATTAAGGAAGTTTTGTTGGGTTTTCTTCCCCTTGAGGGTTTCCCAGGATAAATGCTTATGTACTCTTGTGATTGTGTTTCTCTCAGTGATCATGTCTATGATATTGTTATCTAGTAAATTGAAAGTAACCTAATAATACCATAAACTTTAACATGGTATCAGAGCTAAGTTGAGGAGAGCATCTTTCATAGGAAAAAGAAAAACGTCACTGTTGTCGTACATGAAAATTAGGGATTTTTATTGAAGAAGGTTTTCAACCCCAAATCCATCTAGAAAGGTGTGCCCTACCTCAAGGAACATTTTGGTATCTTCAATGCACATTTTCAGTGGCTAGATCTCCCGGAAAGTGAAACGCTAGTTTTCACAGAGTACCAGAAGTACCAGAAAACCAGAGTACCAGAAGTACCAGAAGCACCAGTCCAAAAATCCGCAAATCAAGTTTGAAAGGGTAAAATTTGAATTTTCAGAAATATGACTGTGCCAGCATACTCGCCTCAGTCCAGCGCATCTTTTGGTGAGTTCAGTTTTCATATCCAAGAAATTTGATTTTTTATTATTTATATAGCCCGAAGGGCTAGGGTTTCTACTGCAAGAAACAATGGCTACCGGCATGAGGGTAGAAGATAAGCTAGAAGGATCTAGAAACTTCAGATCTTGGAAGCATAGGTTGCAGATGATTCTAGACGAGAATGATCTCCTAGAACATGTTACAGTAGGTGTACCAGAACCAGATGAAGCAGAGCAAAAGACCAAGCATAAGAAGAATGAAAAGAAAGTAAAGAGAATCGTGTCAGATTCAGTAAAGGATCACTTGATCCCTCATATATCTGAACTACAGACAGCAAGGCAAATGTATGAAGCACTCAACAGATTATATGAAAGCAAAGACATCAGCCATAATCTTACCTTAAGAAATCAACTTCGTAATATGAAGATGAAAAACTCAGAATCTGTCACATCCTACCTTATGAGAGTTTCTCAGATCAGAGATCAAATTGCAACTATTGGAGATGTCATTAGTGACAAGGAGCTTGTAACCACAACCCTAAATGGGTTTCCAACATTTTGGATTCCTTTTATACAAGGAGTGTGTGCAAGAAGCAAGTTACCCAAGTTTGATAAGTTATGGGCAGATTGCACACATGAAGAATCTAGACTTGCAGACCAATAGAAGAGATTAATTGTTGACGAAGAGGAAGCTATTACAGTTCAAAAGAACAAAAGAAGTTCCTTCAGAAGGAACAATAAAGAAGCTAACTCCGTAAGAGTTCCAGACAAGAAGAAAGATGTTTCAAAGATCAGATGCTACAACTGTCAAAAGTTGGGACACTTTTCCTATGCTTGT
>ML794533.1:276967-287769 GCA_009831015.1 Picea engelmannii
TTTTGTATGAAAAACACACTTACAAATTCATGAAGAGCTTATCAAACCCTAGTTGTAACACCTTCCAATGATAAAAACACCATACACATGCCAAAGATAATCCTCCCAAGTGTAGCGCCTCAACTCCAAGAGCCAATAATCCACGACAAAAGACTAAAAAAAAAGAGATCTCTCACAAGAGAGTGAGTTGTGTTCTTTTAAAATGAGGCTCAACGTCCTCTACTTATATCATCCAAATGACCTTTAATTACAAAAATAGGTCATTAAAACAGCTGACAAGGCTGACTTAACAATATTACATTATTTGTCACATTAAATGCTAAAATGTCAAAATTATGAGCTAAAAAGGGAGACGTCAGGGCCCTCTGAGGGAGACGTTGGCCCTTTTTGGGCAAGATCAACATCCTAGAAGCAAAACGTTGGCCCCTCTGGGGCTCCTGCAAGCTGCCACACGTGCCAAATGATCCCAGCACACTGCAACATCCTCCAGAAAATGTCCAGCCTGCCCTGGGTGGCGTCCTGTCCATCAAAGCCATCATCTCATCTGCAGGGGGTGATCCCCCCTAGGTCTATCTCTGCCAAAGTGTCCTGGTGATGACGTCCTTCTTCTTCTTCATGCAAGGGCTCTTCGCAACGTTGTCCTGCCTCTGCCATCCCAGCAACCATCTGATGGGCTCTTCAGCCCCATGGAGGTCCGAACTAATCATATCCCCATGTGTACCGGTCCACTAGTACCTGTCCGCTGGGCATGGTCCTGCACATCAAAAACTACGCCCTTCATGGGCTCATCAGTCCTAGGGATCATAACAATGTCAATAATATTTCATCATTAAGTTTATCAAATACATGCATGAAATTCCTAGCATATCATCTAAGAGCTCAAAGACATTACACATATCTGCTATACAAAGTTGAAGAAACCGACAGAACAACCTACTGGGCTAATACCCACAAGAGATGGAAAGTTTCCTCAGAAGATTATTCAAGCCATGTTTTATGAGGGGATATGGTTTTTAGGGATGTCTAGTCACAGTAAGACGAAGGGCAGGTGTTGTCTGTGGGTGCCTTTGTAGGAGGCGAGCTATACCCGTCATGGATGCATTTTTTCCAAGCCCTCTATTGCCTTTATCTTTTTATTTATTGCTTTTCTTTCTTTTTTATTTCAAGGTCTGACCAGAGGACACTGCCTTGGCTTGGTGACCAGAGCTGACAGTGTTACCCACTGGTATCTTCGCAGAGATGATAAGGCTGGCTCGTGATGAGACCCCCTTTCCCTTGGCCATGCAACCAAAGGTCATTGCCCTGGCATGGTGACCAGATAGTGGCAATGTCATACTGCTGGATACCTATGAACATAATGGGTCGGCTCGTGATGAGACCTCCCATCCTCTTGGTTAGGTCTTGTTTTATTATTTTTCTTAGGGTCTTTAGTTTCTTATCGAGAGGCCTTTTATTGCCATCTCGGGGATCCCCTGGGCGAAGCATCTCTAGGTTTTATTTCCTATGGCTTTTATATTTTACCAGCTGCTTTTATCCCCTGGGCCTTTAGCCCCTTCTTCCCACAAGACAAAGTGTAACCCTCAAAGGTCATCCTAATGGTCGGACTAGGGGAATGGGATGGATGTGCGGGAAATAAGATGTAAAATGATAAAATGGTGGGAGCGGACGATGGCTCTGCAAATCCCCCTTGGTGGCTAACCAAAACCCATGAATACCAACTTGCTAAGTCACCCCATCAATCACCCCAACAATGGTCAAGTGGATTAGTGTAAGATCCAAGCAGTTATCAGAAATGAAAGGAACCAAATGCAAATATAAGAGGGTTATAATGATCAAACATGACACATACCATGATACCTCGGACCAATTACCTCATGGAGCAAGAGTCCTCTCCGATGCAAGTCCAAGCCGATGGTGATGGAAGTTGCTGCTGCTGACAGGACAAGTCTGGCGGAGAAGAAGAAAGATGGGCCCTCCAGGGCCATGCTCGGGTCAATCCTGCTCTCGGTACTCCATGTCTAAGACCTGTGGGCCTCGAGACATGATCTCCTAGTTATCCCTAGATATCGGGGATAACAATCCCGATAGTTCAAAATTTAACCAATGCAACACTTGTTTCTCCAAGATTTGTGTTGCATCTTATTTCTACTTCACTCGAATTACTTCCCATTAACATATTTTTAGTTTTGATTTTTTAATTTTTTAATATTTTTTACAAAGTTCACTATAAAGATTTTCTTTCCATCTTATTAGTTTTTTACCAATAAAAAAATATCAACATATTTATAAAGTATAATTTTGTTTATATATATATATATATATATATGTTTAAGGAAATTGGTAATTGGTTAAAATTATTTGGACCAATTCAAAATTCAAATCTAATTGGTTATCATTATAAACCTTAGGGTAGGAGACAAACCCTAGGGTAGGAGGGGGTCCCACTCTTGAGGGACATCCACCTACTAACCTTATCACAAGAGACCATGTTTTGTTGAGAATTTAATGAGTGGAACCCACAATCCTCAACTTTTTTATAATTTTTTATGAAGTATAGTCCCAGTCCTCAACTTTTTTATAATTTTTTATGAAGTATAGTTCGAGTCCTCAACTTTTTTATAATTTTTTATGAAGTATAGTCCCTTCTAGGTAATATATACACCTCGTGTGATGAATGTGCCTACACTAGAGGTGACTCTTGGGCATGCATGCCTTTAGAGTGAATTGATTTTTGAAGAGGTACTTGAAATAAATACTAAGCTTGTATGGACAAAGGAGTGTGACAAATCTTTTAGTACCTTTGAAGGAGAAGCTACTAAATTTATTGATCTTGGTTGTTGTTACCTTTGTCATAAGTACCTTGCTAGTCCTGACTTGTAGGTTGTTGACACTAGTATGTGGTTTATAGTGGGAGCCACTACAACCATTGCCACTATAAACCTTTTTTATTGTTAAAAAAAGAATGGTCAAAGTCCTTGTCATGTGTATGTGGATACTCAGACCATAGAAAGTGGTGCAATACTAACGTAATATGAAGCATGTATTATTGATTATTTTGTATCCATTGTAGATGAATTTTTTCAATGCAAAAAAGATTTATCATGCCAAAGAAAGATGCATGAACAATGACATATGCATTGCATAATTTTAGGTAGCGTATTCTTTGCACAACTTGAGTTTAATCCAATTGTAGATTTAGATCATTGGAGGGACCAACCATAAAGTCAATTGTTGACTTTGTAGTTGGGTCCTCCGATGAACTGAATCTACAATCGGGTTAAGGATGATCCATCACACTTGTGTTAAAACCTGAATCTGCAATCGGGTTAAGGATGGCCCTTCACACTTGTGTTAAGTTTTTAGTGACGTGTTTTCCTTCATGTTAAAGATAAGGTTCTTGTATTAATTTAATGTTCTGGTAAAATCCTTGCTAAAGTTTTTATTGCACAATTTATTTATGAAGTTTTTTAACTCTCCATTAAAGAGTGCATATTTAAGTTGGGTAAGTATCCACCTTATTAAAAGTCTTTCCTTCATCCCCACTCCGTACATTACTTAGTCATTGACTAGCGATGTAGAGGGTGGGATGTAAGAAAGTCAGTCTTCATTTCCTTATTCCCCCTTATGCCTTCGCCTTTGCATCCCACATTGCTTATACTTGGCAAAATTAGGAGGCAGGAAAAGGGCATTTCACTTTTTGTTTTATTCTTACCTTGCTCATTGCCTCCATATCCTCATCCNTTGACTACTTCATTCCTTGATACCACCTCACATTCCATTTTGTTGCACTACTATAGGACATATGGCTACATCTCGCTAAAATAACAAATCACATGGTGATATGAGGCACAAAGTTGGCGAAATTCTAGAGCACATTTATACGCACATATACAAGATCTTTCTAATATTTTAAATTTTGGCAAAGTGTCACTTAGCTTTCACATAATATTTGGCAAAGTTCCCTCAGTATATTTACACACGGTGCAAAGTCTTGTTGAAGAGACGACAACAAAGAAGATAATTGAGTTCTTTGTTAGTGATACTTTTAATACTTTTTCTTCTCATGATAAGGCTCATCATAAGGCTCTTCATTGGTTGATCATGTGTTACCAATACTTGGACGTCTTGGAGGATCAGAGGAAGACACATAGGTCCTAGACTTCAAGTTTGGTCTAGGCAAGGGGTATAGTGGACATTTTCAATTCAAAGAAATAGTGTATGGTGTTTGAAGTCTTTTGACCCAAAAAGTTGAAGAACTAGGAAAAATACACGTTCCTCTAACATTAACGACATTCAAGATGATGCTCAAGCTATCAGAGCCAACGAAAAATTTCAACATTAATGACATTCAAGATGATGCTCAAGTTATCAGAGCCAACAAAAACTTTCAAAGTATCGGATGTGGATGCATTTCTCAATATGAAGGGTGGTGGCTTTAACATGCTAATAAGTAAAGGGCCCAATCCAAGCAAGAGCCCGTGAGAAGTCATATCTTAAATGTTATTGACCTCGACAACCCATACCATGAGATTCCCTGTCTTTTTACTAGAATGATTGGACAAAAACATACCACTCAACTTTAGAGATATGTTGCTTATATTATCCACCATGTGCAACATATAAATGAAATCTTTGTTAGGGGGAGGTCATTTCAGACAATACTTTTGCATAAAAGACAGAGTTCCCTAGAATAAACAAGTTTTACATGGCCTCATATTGGAGTAGTTCTTTAATTTTTGTGACACCTTTGAAGGCATCACTGTGGGGGGAGATGTATACCCACATCAACACATAGAGTTCCTAGAATGAGCAGGTTTCACATGGCCTCATACTTGATTGATTTCCTAATTTTTTGCAACACCCTTGAAGGCACACACACATATATATATCCTCAATTTGATTATGTATAATGATGGCACCCAGTGTTGTTATATATATATATATATATATATATATATCCTCAATTTGATTATGTATAATGACAGCACCCAATGTTGTTAAAATGACATTGATCTTTAATAGTTACACTTGATATGTTATGAATAATAGCTCAATACTTGTCTTTTGTTTGTTATATTGTGTAGGACTTGTTATGAGCATTGAATGGTGGTTTAAATTTGATATGTTATGAATAATCGCTTGATACTTGTCGTTTGCTTGTTATATTGTGTAGGCTTTGTTATGAGCATTGAAGGGCGGTTTAAAGATGGTTTAAACCACACCACACAATGATAATTACCATATCTTCACATCATTTGTTGTTGATACTTTGACTCCCAAACATTAATAGCATTTTGTTTCCAATGAACACTTCTTCCCCTCATTATCTCCAATGATAAATTCTTGTCAATCTAGTGATTAGAAATGACCATAATAATTATGTCGATAGGCGTCCCCTCTATTGGAATCGATGGATTAATCACCTTGTTAATTACAAAATCTAATATAATGGCCAGGAATTAAAGATGATGGCATATTCTTGTCATCGTCTCTAAATCAATGAATGAGATTGCCAACATTAACTCCCTTGCATTTATGAATTCGTTCGTTTATCATTACTTTTGTTGTTTACTATTTCACTTTTACATAACACGATTAAGAATTTACCATGGTAGCTTATCAATTTCCACGCATCATAATTTTGCAAATCCAAACAAGATTACTTAAGTTTTAACATTTACATCTTCAGTATTTTTTTTTCATTTTTTAGTTATGCCGAGTGTGGTTATGTCAGGTCTTGGCATGGAGAGGAGTGGAAAAAACTAGCGCAAACCATTTAACATTTATTTATTTACTTTTGCCAATTTACATGTTTCAAGAAATTCTTGCACAGTGTGGTTGAGTTTAGCTATGTGCGCTATGGTTGCTTTTTACCACCTCCCATGTCGAGGAGTGGACAGAAACAAAAAAATAATTATGCGGCCTCTCGTAAGTACTTACCAAGAATAAACAATAATATATGCACCCTCTCATTAGCACCAAGAATAAATAATAAAGTGCCATGATTAAATAATTAATTTTGTGGCCTCTCCTAATGTTTCACTATGCCATGCAGAGGAGTGGCAATAACATAGTAGTGTGGGCAATTTTGATGAGCTGACACAGAGGGGAGGAGTGGAAAAAAAAGGGATAAAAGTGTTGCAAAGCTTTAGAGGAGTAATACAATACAATTGAAATGAATTCATATGTGCATGTTGTTGCGCAACTATATCGACACATAAGTTGACCTGCCCACCAAGCGCTGCATTGTTCTAGAGAATACATTGATCGAGACGGGAGAGCGACATTGATCAGGACAACAAAGAGGCATTGGTGCTTGGAAAACTGCAAGCATTCCACTAAGGTATGCACACAATTATTGTTTATGTGCCTTTCTCACTTTGCATCTCTGTCATTATGTTTTCATGATGTATGCGTAGAATAATTGTTTATGTGTCTTTGAGGTATGCACATAATGTGCCTTTGTCACTATGCATCTCTATGAAAAACACTATTTGCTCTCTAGATATGTGATATAGTTGATGCGGTTGCACATATATAAACAATAATTGTGCGCGCACACACACATAGTAGTTGACAATTTTCTCTTCTATGTATTGTGTGGCACACCGTTGCTTTGCATGTATTATGTGACACACCATTGCTTTGCATGTATACAATAGTTACCTATATATACAATAGTTCTGTCAATGTATGCACATGGCTACATTTTATCAACATTCTATTAATATATTATGTCTTGTTTAATTCCTTAGTTAAAAGTATCAAACATTCATAAGGAAAACATAACAACATTTCATTTGAAATGGATTCATGACAATGCTACGATTTTGAAATTTAGGTCAACATTTTGTTTTCATTTCATCAACATTTCATTTGATGTAATCTTACTCCAATGTAGTGATTCAAACAACAAAATTAATGGAACTAATGAAAAAACATTTCATTTGCTTTATTTCAAATATAAAATTCATAGGAGAAAGATTTAAAATTATATGCAATGTTAGGGTTTTCAAGTTTAGCAAAACGTTGTATATAGGGTTTTTAAATCTTTATTTATAATTAATATACATGGTTTTTAAATCGCTCAAATGTTAGGGTTTTTCAAGTTTAGCTAAATGTTTTGTCAATTCCTTAGTTAAACGTATTGCAAGCAATGACAAGGAAGTACCCTCTCATATTATCGTGCAGTATACAAAAACAAAATTAATGTGGCAATGAATGGCATAGTAAACATATGGCACACCGTTATACAATTATGTTTATTTTGATCTGAACAGAACAAAACGTGTGGCACACCAGAACATCTTATTTTGTCATGATTCCATGGATTCATGAAATGTTAGGGTCATCGTAGGGTGTACAACACACTTGACAATTAAGTAAGTTGTGTGAGGTGCAACAGAAAGCAACATGTCTCCACTCCTTAACCCATTGAATAGGTTAAATGTGTCAACGAACATACTCTTTGTTTTTTGTGTTATTTTTTTTAAATGTTATAAACGAGCAACAACAACCTTTAAGTAAAAAATAGTAGTCTAAAGGTTCTACCTTTAGGTTTGCATAATCTTGTGCGGAATGGTTGGTTCTGCATATTTGAGTGGTTAAGTTTGTATAATCTAAGTGTCCAATTTTTTTTTTATAATTTAAATGTCCTAAAATTTTTTCACACTGAATCCATTTATACATTCTAAATGCAATTTAAACAACAAAAAAATAACTATTTAAAAAACAAAAAATAAAAGGTTTGGAAAAAAAATCTTTTTAACTTTTTATTTTATATTAAAAAAAATTATGAAATTTTTAAAGAGGCGGGGATTATAGTACATGCCTGAGAGGACAAAACCAAACAATCCGGCCTCCGCATAGGAGAAGACAATTTGCCTTGGCATTTTAAAAGACCTGACATTAAAAATGTCCTGGAAACCTGCACGGTCGATTCCCTGTAAAATGCCTTCAATGACAATCGTCGGCCTCCCGTTCGGATCATCTGTGCTCCTCCGTCATCCGGCAGGGCCCTGCACGTGGGTCGATTTCACTTGACATTTGTTTTTTATTCGTTTTCCCCTTATTCTAATGGCCGCTATCGTAAACCCAGTATTGGGAATCGAACCTGCGCTGCTGTGGACGGACGGACGAAGAAGGCGCTCCGTTCTGGACAGCTACGGTTATATGGGAGTAGTAAACATTTTTCTCATTTTTTTCCTGATCTCGATAGATTCAGAATTCTCAAAATCCAGAGGAGTAGCGTCTTGGATAAATTCAAAAATTTCTACCCAAATTTTATCATATTTCTACAAAGCAAATCCAAATCCAAATCCTTTTGATACAAGATTAGTTTACTGCCGGTCACATGAAATCATCAGTCGTGCGGGCAACGACAAATAGCGTGGCCCCGCAGGTGTCAGGAGACCCTCTCCGTGAAAAGAAGACAACAGCTCACTCTCTCAGTGGAACTCCTCTTGCCTTTGCCTACCTCGGGCCCTTCAATCCATGCTCTGCAAATCCCCTAAGCCCTATGGCGCTTCTCTCTCTTCGTTTTCTCCCCACCCTAACGGTCGGATTCTGCCTACTCTTCCTTCCATCCCAATCCCAGCCCTCCGGCCTCCTCAACTGCTCGGACGTTAACCGCGTCTGCGAGTCCTTCGTCTCTTACACTCTGAAGCCACGGCAAGCCCTAGGAGAGGTGGAGAGCCTGTTCGACGTGCTGGTGGACGACATAACTTTAGACCAGAGCGTGGACGCTGGTGATCGTCATGTGTTCATCAAGAAGAACTGCTCCTGCGTTTCGACTCACAAGCAATATCTGAGCAATACAACATATACTGTGAGAGAGAATGAGGGATCTTTGGGTTCTATGCTGGAAATGGCTTACGGGGGACTCGCCTGGATGCCCAATAACGCTTCGAGGAAACCGCATTTGGGGGCTGTGGTGTCTTTGCATCTGCTCTGCGGGTGTTCGAGCAGCCTGTGGAATTATATGTTGAGTTATGTGTTGCAGCCGTCGGATACCCTCTCTTCTCTTTCCAGCAGATTTGGAGTGAGCATGAAAGATATCGAGATCGTCAATGATATCGCCGACCCAAATTTTCTTTCTGCTGGGATTGTCTACTATATACCACTGAACTCAGGTGACTTGGGTTTTTCTTTCACTTTCTTCTTCTTTTTGGTGCTGAATATGCAATTTTTGATGAGCCAGCATTTGTCTTCTGAAGCTGAGTTAATATTCGTTTTTGGTTAATTTTACCTTTTATTTATCATAAAAGATTTGTCTATTCCAAACAAGAATTCGCTGCAAATTCTATATCATCATATTTGTCGGGTCGTGGTGTAGTGCGTTAGGCTGTCATGTAAAGAATTCGGTTGCTATGTAAAGAATTCAAGTTCAAATGTCAGTGAGTATAAAGCAGGTTGCTACGAAAGAATTCAGGTTCAATCTTAGTGAGGAGGGAAGGTGTTTAACGTATTGGAGTTAATTTCAATACATGATAGAGTAACCAAATATTTATTTCCCTGTATGATAGAGTAACTGTAAGTCCCTAACCTTGAATGGCTTTGGGCACCTCTACCGCATTATCACTTTGGTGGTCACTGATAGGCACGGACAGACTTGATGTAAGGTTGATGGCTACATGTCAACACCCTTGTTCATTCTTGGTGCATTGCATGCCTTGGCAGCTTGCATTAGTTGGTCAAGTCAAGAGAAGCTTGGAAGGGAACTTGGCGAGGAAAGGCAAAGAGGGTTGCCACGGGCAACTTTGTCTACAGACATGCGCTATGTATACTGGACAAAGTGGCATAGAGAAATTGACTGGCTTTTATAGACTTGGGTGCCTGGGCTACATGCGGACCCAAAGAGTTGGGCGTTTCACTCTTGGGGGTTGCAACATATGACAAAAGTGCCTTCGGATACAAGTATCCATGGAGTGCAATCTGCGATACATTCATTGGGTGCACATCTATTGGGTACACATCCACTGAATGCATTCAACGTACTTGGGTGCACTTGCTGGACACATTGGGCACACTGGGCGCACATGTTGGGTGCACCATTAGACGTTGGATGTCGACAGACAAGTCATGAAGGGGTAGGGGCACCATCGGGCATAGTTCAAATTGGCAATGTGGGCACTTGGGCCCACTTAGGTTTGGAGGGGCTTGCAAGTGCAAGACAAGTCTTGGATAAATAGTGGATGTCTCAAAGGTGCTAAGGCATGGATCGTTCATTCATTATCATTCACCAAGAGTGTAAAGGATCTTTGCAATTGTGCTAAGTTTAGGGTTAGGCACTGTAGGGCAAATTGCACTCGCTGAGTGAGAAGAAAAAGAAGACATAACTTGTAGGAGGTAGACCCGTGGTTGTTTTAGGGGTTGGATTGTGCAAGTTTGCTGGGCAGTGGGTAGAAGGCAATATCGCCTTAGACTCATTGTACACCTGTAATAGAGTTGCAGGCAAAAGGATGCAACTCTCTTGTTGTATATTTGTAACATTCTTCATCTAGATAAAGTTAAGGCACTTTCCTTGTCTGTTGCCTATACATGTGTGTTGTGGACTCTTTATGATTGTTGGATGTTTTACTTTGTATTGGCTAAGTATTGAAATATTGGCTAATTATAAGTATTGTTGGGGATGTTTTAAAGGCCACAGTTGGACGTGTGCTTACTGTTGAATGAACTTGGTTAAGTAGGACTTGGTTGCATTTGAAAGTTTGTAGCATAAGGCAAAGTTATGGGTAGACCTTAGGTGAAGAGACATAGTCTAGTTGTAGTAGGCATAGGTTGGCTAAGCTCTAGTGGTCAAC
>ML794534.1:40967-59328 GCA_009831015.1 Picea engelmannii
GTCAAATCAAACATTCACATCTTTGAGTTTGCCATAGTTCTTGGCCAGTATAGTTATTTTTACAGACTGGGGGAAACAGGGTGTTACATAGATCCTCTATAGTATGTTATGTATACGCTATTATGTGCCTATGTGACTCGAATCTTTGGGACTTATTCTTACAATACCTTTGGTTCAAACCTCCCCTTCCATCTCCTTTCCTTTACCTAGGATTGTTGTTGTTGGGCATTTAAAATCCACAAAGTATATATGTGATTGACAGGTTGCTCGTATAGATAAAATAAGACAACAACATGTCTTCTAGCTATGCTATTCCAAGGCGCAATGAGGAATTATTCTCAAATGCAATTGTGCAAGTGTCATTGTACATAAAAACTATGATCTAGTTGTGCAAATACCATTATACATAAAAGCGTCCGAGAGGAGATTTGTTTACAAAATGTCATAAAAATCAATTTAGTTAGTACTAATTTTTTTTGAAAGCAAAGTGTGTTATTTTATGTTTAAATAAATAATATATTGATTAAGTGTGAAAACTTATACATTCGTATTTTAGTTGTTGCTTACATTAAGTTCTATACTATATTGATTAAGTATGAAAACTTACACATTCATATTTATTTGTTACTTACATTAAGTTCTATAAAATGATGAAAGCCTTCGAAAAAATTTAAAAAATATATTGATTAAATATGGAAACCTAAGCACTGACATTTTTAGTTATAGAAAAAGTTTTATAAAATCAAAACTTTTTATCAAGTTGTGTTTATTTCTATCTTTCTTAATCGTCATTTTTGAAAAAAGTTTTGTGAAGTAGTGTTTATTTCTATGTTTCTTAATCATCATTACTGAAAAACCACCCAATTGCAATAAGCCAAGTATCATTCTATCTCCACATCCTCAAACTAGCTTACTGAAAATACAAGAAAATCCAGTGTCCACGTCCTCAATCTAGCTTACTGAAAAGGCAAGAAAATCCAGTCTCCACGTCCTCATATCAATTTGTTTCAAGGTGCGAGTGGGAGGAATATACTCTGACAAGAAAAGCCTGTCTCATCTGACAAACAATTAGAGTATGAGCTTTTTGATCCAAGGTAGTCGTAGTCGTTTCATAAAAAAAATTATAATGGCTTAGGAGGGATCATAGGGCTCATGACTAGGAGGAGGAGGAGGAATTACTCACAAGAGGAGGATAAATTGAAACAAAATATAAGAAGGTGATCAAGTTGATGACTAAAGTTGGGTTGTGGTGTATTCAATACAACTCCAACGATCGACCCAGTATGGGTAGCGTTGTTCAAATCTTAGAAGGAAATGGAGACAGAGTGGCTGATCCTCCATTGTCCTTCAATATCTCCTCGGCTGCACTTGAAATACTCGTTGCACCTGAAATGCGTTTGTTGTCCAGGACTAAAGAATTTCCATCCATTGAAATTTTGACATCGTAGATATGTAGGTGAGATTGGGTTATTCAGACCCGTCTTTGCATTGTTGCGAGTAGAGCTTCTATTTGGGCACTTAAAATCCACAAAATATATATAGAATAATTCATCACTGCATCTTAGAATAGCATAGCTATAAGACATGTTGTTGTCTTATTTTATCTATACGAGCAACTTATTAATCATATATATATATGATTATATATAATTAATAAGTTGCTCGTATAGATAAAATAAGACAACAACATGTCTTATAGCTATGCTATTCTAAGATGCAGTGATGAATTATTCTCAAATGCAGTTGTGCAAATGTCATTGTACATAACAACTATGATCTAGTTGTGCAAATAACATTATACATAAAAACATCCAAGAGAAGATTTGTTTACAAAATATTATAAAAATCAATTTAGTTAGTACTTAATTTTTTGAAAGTAAACTATATTAATTTATGTTTAAATAAATAATATATTAATTAAGTGTGAAAACTTATACATTCATATTTTAGTTGTTGCTTACATTAAATTCTATAATATATTGATTAAGTATGAAAACTTACACATTCATAATTTATTAGTTACTTACATTAACTTCTATAAAATAATTAAAGCTTTGAAAAAAATTTAAAAAATATATTGATTAAATATAAAAACCTAAGCACTCACATTTTTAGTTTAGTTATAGAAATAGTAATTTTTGAAAAGCCACCCAATTGTGTTTATTTCTATGTTTAATGGTCATTAGTGAAAAGCCACCGAATTGGAAATAAGCCAAGTATCACTCTCCACGTCCTCAATCTGGCTTACTGAAAAGACTAGAAAAGCCACTCTCCACGTCCTTATCAATCTGTTTCAAGGTGCGAGTGGGAGGAATATACTCTGATAAGAAAAGCCTGTCTCATCTGACAAACAAACGAGTAGGAGCTTTTTGATCCAGGGAGTCGGAGTCGGAGTCGGAGTCGTTTCATAGTTTTTCATATCTGAATCCCGTTTTCCAAAAGTTACCGGATATTTAGTAATAGTTGGTAGATATAAATGACAACTAGATCTTCTGGGTTCCACGCCTTAACTTAAATGAGAACAAACAACGTACTTCAAACTTCAAAGTTGCAACACACCTGCCATATTTGGCCTGAAACTTTAAGCGCCTCCACGCGGATAGGTGAGGAAACCTTAGAGTCGGCTGTATACCTCACCACCAGCTATATGATCCCCCACGTCTGTTTATTTCTTGAATTTAAATCCTTAACCCTTTACCATTACAGCTAGCTTGCTTGGAAATCCTTAACCCTTTACCACCCACGGGATTGCTTGCTTAAATCCTTAACCCTTTACCATTACAGCCAGCTTGCTTGGAGCCCGAATTGATTGCTTGCTTGCTTGGAGATCCTTAACCCTTTACCACCCATGGGAGCCGGGATTTTAGCATTACAGCTAGCTTATTTGGAGCCGGGATTGCTGGCTTGGAATAAATCGATCGGGTCACACGAAGACAAACCCTTGCCTGCGCTCTATGCTTCCTCTCCTCTGAGGTTGTGGTCGTATTGGCGAACGCAGAGGCATGGCTTTTCCATTGACGTCGACCCCTGTTATGGGCGGTGAGGTACTGGGAGGCCTATTTCTTTCTGTCTTTTCTGATATTTAGACTTGCTATTTTATAGTTTATTATAATATTTTAAAAGAAAATAATATCATATGATGCTTTTTTGTTTCAGCTAGTAGCTAGTAGCTAGTAGAGTAGATTCGATGGCATGGTGCAGAAAAAGAGAGGATTCATTTGTTTCAGCTAGTAGAGTAGATTCGATGGCGTGGTGCAGAAAAAGAGAGGATTCTTTGGAATATTTAGTCTGATAAGTACTTTTTTTTTCTTTATTTTGAACAGTGTATTATGTTTCTGTTTTTTTTCCTTCAATTTATTTTCCAAAATTTATTTTAAAATCGAGCTTAGATGACTGTTTCCTATTCTGTTTGTAGTTTTCTTTAACTCTCCTTCTGCCTTCTCAGTTCAGGGATCACCTTCTCCAGTTCTATTGATGTATGCACTCCATAATATATAGTTACAGAGTTGAGGTTCTCCCTTTAGCATAGCGAGTTTAGGTTATTCCCTTTCCTGTATCCCTGTTCTACTTTTATAATTTAGTGGATTCGTAGATTCGATGGCATGGTGCAGAAAAAGAGTGGATTCTTTGGACCATCAATGAATATTTAGTCTGATAAGTACACTTTTTCCTTTATTTTGAACAGTGTTCTGTTTAAATTTATTTTAAAATCGAGTTTAGATATGCCTGTTTCCTATTCCGTTTGTAGTATTCTTTAACTCTCCTTCTCAGTTCAGGGATCACCTTCTCCGGTTCTATTGATGTATGCACTCTATAATATATAGTTACAGAGTTGAGGTTCTCCCTTTAGCTCTCCGGTTCTATTGTTGTATGCACTCTATAATATATAGTTACAGAGTTGAGGTTTTCCCTTTAGCATAGCGAGTTTAGGTTATTCCCTTTCCTACTTTTATAATTTATTGCTCCTACTGGGTGGATCTGATGGTTCCTTGTGGATTTGTTATGAATCAATTCGGTTAACTGAGTAGATTTGGATTGATCTTGTTTCTTGTGTATTTGTTATGGATCAATTCCTTTAATGGAGTAGACGAGCGGATCGCTGCCTGGCAATTTTAAGCGATTCCACGCCCACTTCCGGCGGATATGCGGCCCCCAGGGTGAGGAAACCTGAGAGTCGGCTATATACCTCACCACCAGCTTTATCATCCCCGGCCTACAATTACATTTTCCACGGCAAATAACTGATTTACGGTGTTTTTGAGACCGCTATTTAAAAAAAGAAAGAAGGGGCTTGTATCTTCCACTGCAAATAAATGATTTAGGGTGTTTTTGAGACCGCTATTTAAAAAAAAAGAAGGAAGGGAAGCGGCTTGTTTTTGTTTCATGATTTCTTTATTTGACTCTAGGCCGTCCGTGTCAATATTTAAGAAACAGAGATGGTGTGAAATATGTGTGAGATTGCGTGAAATTGCAGAGAGCAGGAAATATGCACCGGGACAGCACCTTGCAAGGAGTGTTGATTCTTCCCCATTTCGAATATTTATGCACCAAACTCTTCAAACAACAGCTGTTGATGAGGGGTTTGGCTCCTCCGAATTGCCAAAAAAACGGTGCCAAGCACGGCAACCCTATCCACCATCTTTCCACTTCAAATTCCATTCGACAAAACACATTTTCATTAGTTTAAAATTCGAATTCCACTAAATTGAGCGGTTACGCCTTGTGGCTGTGAAACCAGGTTCAATCTAGAGCTTTAACACGAAGACCCCACGATTAAATAAAGATATACTCCTTTTCTCCCTTGGTAAATTATATTTTTGTTTAAATTAACTCTTATGATCAAATCGCTATTTAAAGGAAAGCTAGCTTGGGAACTGGGAGAGTGGACAGTGGAAATTAAAATAGTTATGCCGGACAATCTAGAAATCAATATGGATGCATGCAGTGCTCAATTTTCAAGACATCTCTTATCCCGAGCGATAGTGTCCTTGACGTGACGTTTTTTCCGATATGAAATGGGTTTATATACGCTTTTCTGTTTTAATTTTGTATATATAAGCTCCTATATTTTAAGATTATAGGGTTGATGCTTTTGGATGGGCTTAATATAGGTAGAGGCCACGAGAATATGTATATGTAAATTTTTTTATGCGGCTGCTATTTTCTTCACACCTAAATCGGCATTGGCCTTGGGCAATTAAGAATCTTTGAGGATCCATAGACAACCTGAATGTCAAACCATAGTGTCCAACCATTAAAGTACTTATTCTCGGTATAGTTGGCTACCTACTTGCATGATATGGATATAAATTAGTGTAATGGATTTGAGAGTGCATAGATCTTCTTTTGCACACTCACCACACACTCACCATTAGATGTGTTTATCAAATGAGATATCAAATAGGAGTCACTATAGTGGAGTATTTAATAGCACAAGCTTATATGGAGATTAATTACCAAAAGTCAGTGATCTTTGACAAAGAGTAATCAAGAATTATTTTAAACGCCTTAGAAAGACCTTGGTGACGGTAAATGGTCATATAGAAATAGCCTAATCAAAATGCATGTTGCCAAACCCCTCTCAGCTCATTCCCAAAATGACTGGGAATATAGTACTATTTGTGTTAGCATCTCCATATCTGCATTTATTAATTATTGAAACTAAGCATTCAATCTCATAGACATGTCTGCAATGATGTACATAAAGGGCTTTGAAAGCCTTTTCAATTCACTCGCTACCCTCCTTGAAAACAATAAGAACTCATTTACAAAAGTGTTTAAATGGGAAATTGATGTCCAACCTGCAAGAAGGCAGAAATATGCACTGGGACAACAAAACTTCTTAAAATAAGGTTAATTTTTTCACTCTATAATAATAAACAATTAGTGGCTTCTTTATCGTTTTATTTAATTAATTAATAATTAAATCTTAATTAATAATTAAATCTTTTGCAGCGACATGATTACCACAATTTCGACTTAGAAGATGCCTATATAATCCAGTAATTAATAATTAAATCTTTTGTTGGCTTCATTATATAAGGACATAGACATAGAAGATGCCTTTATAATTCATTATTCAAGTTGGAAGATGCCTTTATAACCACATAGAAGATGACTACTTTTTAAAAAGAGAAGTGGTTTGTATCTGTTTCATGATTTCTTTATTTCATGATGTCAATATTTAAGAAACATATATCGTGTTGAAATATGTATTATAACAAGATTTTCTTTGTAGTTGCATGATGATCGAATGCCCAATTAAAATTTATTTTGGGAGTAAGAATGGGATTAATTTTAGACAACTATGGTCTCTTTTAACATGTATTCAGTCCATGTATATAAAGTAAATTATTATTATTTATGTTTATGTGAAGATTTATGTTTAGAAATACTTAGGCGACTATAAATGGTCATATAGAAATATCATGCTCCCTTAAACCCTTCTCACCTCATCCCCAAAATGATGGTACTATTTTTGTCAGTGTCTCCATATCTACATCTATTAAGTATTCAATCGCATAGACATCTCTTCTACGATTTTGAAAGCCTTTTTCAATTCACTCGCTACCCTCTTAAAAAACAGAAAGAACTCATTTATAGAAGTGTTTAAAGGGACATTTGTTGTCCATCCCGCAAGACGACAGGAAATATGCGAACAACAAAACTTGTTAAAATATCTATAATAATAACAAGCAATTAGTGGCTTCTTCATATGGATCAATTTTCAGAGTGTAATGAGATTTTCAATTTTCATGTGGTCCTACCACTTTCATGTGTGTGGTACTGCTGCCAACCTTGTCCGTCCTAAACTTAATAACTTCTTACACCTAATATCACCATGTATGACTTTGCCTGCCAAATGCCTTTATCGTTTTATTTAATTAATTTTAATAATTAAATCTTTTGCAGCCGCATGAATACCACAATGCCAAAATTTTGGTGTTTTTCACACATTGATCCATCTGCTTTACTATTGAACCTTTCTCTTGTCATAATAATTGTATATAAGGCTTTTTGAAATGGTTGAAGAGGAAATGATAGCAGTAAAGTAATAAATGTCATAGACACTAGGATACACGATTGGAATTTGAAATTACATTCATCACCACAAGATGGTTTACAAATTTTAAGTAAACACATCAAGTATTATCTTATCCTTAGCTTTATTGACAGTTACAACTATTATCCTTATTTAATACTCAAAATGTCTGACTCCTCATAACTGATAACCGTGTAAAATTTTCTTAGGTGTAGGGGCTTTTGAGTGTCAATAGACCTTGTTTCTATAGAATTCGTCCTTCTCAAAGGGTGTAATGAATATCGAGGATATGACGTATCTATACCAATGTTTCTTTCTACCAGCATGCTAGGACTCGAATAAGATGAAAAGGTATGTAATTGGCTCTTAATATCAATGTGTTGCTATGTGAGGGGTTGTTGTTGTTGTGGGCTCGTATGATACTAGCTCTGCTTTTTGAGAAGGAGGTTAACCAATTGCAATTATGGATCTTGTGCCTAGGCATAGGGATCAACATGTTCATGATGGATCAAGATTGGGATTGGTATTCTAATCAGTTGTTGGATCAAATTGGGGCTCCTCTGATGTATGGTGGAGTGAGGTAGTATTTGCTACGATGTGTGCCTCGATCAATGGTGTTAGCCATCTGTCTTCAAAATGCAAGGATTTTCGATTAGCCAGAAAATGGCCTACCTACTAGCCAACATATGAACTAGAAAAATGGATTTGAATCAAGGCAGGCTATAAATAGGGATGATTTTAGGGGCTAAATTTCGCTCGTGGGCTAATTTTCCATGTTTTTCAGAAAACAATATTCACTATTCTAAAAATGATTCGCCTAAATTCTGTAGAATAAAATTATTTTACCTTAAAAATCGCCAAAATTTTATACAAACTATATAAAGTCCTTATAAATTTGAATATTTTTACAAAAATATCTCCAAACATTTTATAGTTGGCATATGAAGGATTAGTAAGATTCACCAAAGTTTCTACATTTTAAAATAAATTTCCATCCTTAAAATCACCCTGATAGACATGCCAAAAGTGCATGCTATAAAATCCCGTCTCATCAAAACAAAACTCTTGCATCATAATTCAATCTAAACTAATCAATTCTGATTGTGGATAATGACAATGCTTGATCTTAATCTCACCTAATAAATTTCATGTATCTGAAAGAAGAATACTAAAATCCTAGCGAAACATCTCAAACTAGCTTCTCTTGTTCATTTTACATCTATGCATAGGTTAGTAGTCATTTTGTACCTCTAGCAATTTAGAGTTTCCTATTTTATACATACCTCCTTTAGTCCATAATTCAGAGTCTCCTAAGTAGATGATCCAGGTGGATATCAGTGGCCACCCACCTATTCCAACTGGCTCACATACAGATGTCATCTTGCAAGTTTTTTTCTATCTTTTTGGGTCCTAAACTTCTGGGGCCGTTTTGAGTCCCTAAACAACATTTTTTGGGCCCGCCATAGTCACACTGTAGACAGGGTTAGAGTGTGATGGCATAATGTGTAGTCCTCGGATAGATCTTTCCAATGGGATATCATGCGCCTAAAATGAAGATCGTATGCAAAAGTTATGACCTCGTGAAGTTGATGTACCGACTTACCCCAACAGAGCCCACATGACTTTTGGCGCTTCATCTCCTAGGGTTAGGTTTTTGGATGTCTAGGGTTTTGGCATTCATGTTTGATGTAAAAAGGCCTTTGGAGCCTCATTGGACTCATCTTCTTGTGAATGAGTGTAGCCGTCACATCTCTTCTCAAAGGTAAGCTGCCACCATTCTAGCAAGCTTGTTTCAGTCTGCATTTTACAGTTTCAACATATTTCTTATTTAATAGAAGTCAAGTTTTATTGTATCTATGTTATTATTCACCGTGTCTTTGTGTTAATATTATAAATATGTGTTTTCATTTCGTTTCGCTCATAAATCCGGATTAATAGACTCTTTACATTCTAACTTTCATCTAGTAGGTTGGATTAGAGGATTAGTAGATGATGTTTAGACCTGATAACTTATTAATAGTAGATACAAATAGGTTAGAGGGAATGTTTAGCTAGATTATTAAGATTCCTTAGTTGGGGTTAGAAGGCTTAAAGCAAGAAGCAATTAATCAAGTGGGTTCATGAGCATGAGTAGAAGCACCACTGGTAGCATGGGAAGCAATAGGAAACCAACAACATTAGTAGACATTGCTTTATATGGAGCATAAGTAGATCCAAAATCCAAAAGTACATGGATCAATTGTCAAATGATATTTTGCATTTTCAAATAGAGAAAACACGCAGATAACAACATTTTAATAGGTGATATGACCAATCTCAAGAGTATCGGGTTGGTGATAAAGATTCGTTTATCTCTCAAGAGCTTACTATTTCATAAAATCAAGAATAATCATAATAGATAATACAATAATAGTGAATCAACACTAAGTGTTTCTGTCACATGGTTCTTTTATTTCATTCGAATTATGAACTTGTTGAAAAGGTGGATCAAATGGAACATGTGTGTTCAAGCAGCTTCTCATAGATAGTGCATTTACCATTCATACCCGAAAAAATTGATTAATGCCACCCAACCATCTCGTTATTATATATAAAGCTCACTTGATTAGGTGAAAGGATAGATACTTTTTATATATAAAGCTCACTTGATTAGGTGAAAGGATAGATACTTTTTATATTTAAATCTCACTTGATTAGGTGAAAGAATAGATACTTTCACATTGATGCTGCAACAAAAGATTAAAATATATAGCTATTCCCATCACTATTATAGAGTTGGATCAATGAGTTACGGGTTGAACACAACTTCAGGGGAAACATGAGATGGTAATATTAGGGTGGCACCCCCACACATATCCCCTACTCAACCTATTGGATTGGCTCTTATCACCTTATCCACACTTATTCACTCTACTTGTCGATGCCTCTCTATCACATCTTGCAGAAGGAATTTTCCAGAATTGATGGGATTACAAGTGTTAGTTGAATGGTTTTGAACTCATCTTTCTACTTAAGAGGGAAATTTAGGTAACTCCTTAGCACCCTACCATTTTTGGTTCTAATCTCAACTTGACCAATCAAATAGTGACATTGAAATATCTCTTCTCTCTCTCACTTTTTCAAAAATAAGGGTTTGTTTTCTATTCATTTAGTACTGGCATTTAGGACCTCCTATATATGTATTAACATTGCATCGATCAAACAATTAATTGAGACGTAAGACAAAAGAACTCACTTACTTATACAAAAAAGGGAGTGAGTTATAGTTAAAACTTTTATCTTTTGTTGATCGAGTCACTTAACATTCTTTGGCCACAATTATCAATCTATTTGTACCTTGCCCTCTTTTGTCAATTGAATCACTTAACATCCCTCACCTTTCTAGTTACCCGAGTTTGTAATATCATTGGCTTCACATTATTAATGAATGCTACTAGTTACTTCCTTTCTTTATTAATGCTCCCCAATCTCTTTATTATGATATTTCTATGATGCTAAAGCTTTCTCTTTACCCATGCATAAATACATAAATGTTAACATCTCTTTTTTCTTACATGAGATTGATGACCCATGTTAAATTAGCCAAGTTACAAGTATTTTTCCTTTACTATAATCACAATTCTTATTGTTATTTTTTCATCCTATAAAAGGAATTCAAGATTTTTGAAGATGTTTTTTAAAAATGATTTTACTTTTCTAAATAATTAGATGAAATATATGTGCACATGACTTGTAGAGATTTTTTTTTTTTTTTTTTTTTTTTTTTTTNTTTTATCCTAAAATATTTTTTTTTTCATATGATCATTTTTTATCATAAAGTCACTAATTCAATTTTCTAAGAGTGTTCTTCCTTGAATTTTGTTTCTCAATAAAACATTTTTTCCTGAAAAAAACTTTATGTTCAATGTCTATTTGGACTAAAAAGAAATAGGCATATTCTATCTTTATGATAGTGATGTTATAAAGCCTCCATAAAAAATATAGAAACTAAAAATATATTTTTACCAATTTCTCAATAAAACTTTATATTAATACCATTACCACATTAAACCATGTCAATTTATTTGATTTGGTTAATGAAACATTTTATTATTTAATATTGAGTTAGTTGAATATTTTAATTGTTGTTTCTAAATAAAATCTTATATCAATGTTATTTTCATGTAAATAAAAATATTATAAATATGAAATTTACATATAAATATTGTTACAATGCAAATATAAGTATCTTAACAATAATCAAAATTGTTAAGAGATTAGATCCTGCTTAGTGTTTGATAAATATGAGATTATTATTAATAATGATATTAATATAGATTCATTTTAATCTCATGGTTTTTAAGTAGTTATATAATTAAAAATGATTTACACTTATTTAATAAATATGATATTAAAATGAATGTGTATCAATAATAATTACCAATAATGTGATTAAGAATGATTTACACTTATTCAATAAATATGATAATAAAATGAATGTGTATCAATATCATTATCGATAATAATTAACAATAATGGGATTAAGAATGATTTACACTTATTTAATAAATATGATATTAAAATGAATGTGTATCACTATCATTATCAATAATAATTACCAATAATTTGTTTTATATTAGATATTTTTTAGTACAATTGAAAAACAGAACTTATTTAATAGACTAATTTAATAGGTAGATAAACTCACGCCAACTGGAATTAGAATGATATTTTATATTAGATATTTTATATTACAATATTATTGAAGATCACGTGTCAATTGGGATTAGTCCGAATTGTTAGGAGGAGAAATGTTTCCCTTCTCACCTCGTTTCAATTCCCACTTGTGTCATATGTGCTCTTTTACTTAGTAGACATGAAATTAAAATGAATCTATATTAATATCATTACTAATAATTAAATGATTCCAAGTTAATAAGTACACAAACTCAACATGTCAGGATTTGTCTGTGTCTGGATGGCAATACATGGCCCTCTCCACCTCTCGTTTCAATGACCAATTATGACATATGTGATTTTTGTCCACTTGTTAACTTATTCAAATAGTAAGAGAGATCAAATCTCTTAACAATTTTCATTATTGTTAAGATACTTGTATTTGCATTGTAACAATATTTATATGTAAATTTCATATTTATAATATTTTCATTTACCTGAAAATAATATTAATATAAGATTTTATTTAGAAACAACATTTACAATATTCAACTAACTCAATATTCTATAATAAAGTGTTCCATTAACCAAATCAAATAAATTGACATGGATTAATGTGATAATGGTATTAATATAAAGTTTTATTGAGAAATTGGTAAAAATACATTTTTAGGTTCTATATTTTTTATGCTATGTATGTAGGCTTTATAAAAATTGTCATCACTATCTTAAAGATAGGATATGCCTATTTCTTTTTTGTCTAAATAGACATTGAATATAAAGTTTTTTTAGGGAAAATATTTTTATTGAGAAACAACATTTGAGGAAGAGCACTCTAAGAAAATTGAATTAGTGATTTTATTATAAAAAATGATTATATGAATTTGAATTTCGTTTAGGATGAAAAATAACAACAATAATTGTAATTATAGAAAAAGAAGAATTCTCTACAAGTCGTGCTCGCATATATTTCATCTAATGATTTAGAAAAGTAAAATCATTTTTTAAAAACATCTTCAATGTTTATCTAATATAATTTCTTTATTTTGTAAGCTAAGTTCGAAATTTCTATTTTGGACAAAATATTATAGTCATCATGCCTTTCAACCTGCCATAGAGAAAACCAGGCTATAAGATTTTGAAAAAATAAAGTGTCATGTTTCTGTCAACTCATGTCTATGTAGATTTTAATCTATCAACCTAATGTTTACCCGCCTTTATCTATACAGAGTATACTTGATATAGATACTAAACGTAGTCGATTTGAAAACATAGCTAAACCTGGTACCACTTCTTGGTTCTATTACCGAGTCTTCTATTCATGTTCCTTTGCATCAACTTTGGGCTTGTCATTGTCTTCCTATTGCTTATCATATTTGATTTTTGTGGGATCTGTCGGTCCCCCTCCCATGCCTTCCTAAGTGGGTTTCTTCTACACTAGGACTATCCCATTGGTTGGCTTCTCTGATTGCATGAAATGTACCTTTAGGGCATAGTGAGCCATTTCCTCCATCTTTTTATTTAGCATTACAATACGATGCTCCATTTGATCCAGCTTGGCCATGAATTGAATTTGAAGAGTGTGCTTATCTTCCATAACTTGAGATAGAATTGATTTGAGGGTCTATTATAGCTTTGTGGTCTTTTCTATTTTAGTATCTCCGGTGAGTGAGGACCCATAGTCCTTCACCCATCCAACCATTTCCTCTGCAATCTCTTGCTTGGTTCTTTCCATCTTACACTGTTGTGCCTTTGCCTCGTATTGTTCCAGAGTCATCTTTGTGGTTTCCTTGAAGTGATTCTAATAGAATTGTTGGGCCTCCTTTGCCTTCCACTGAGCCTTGGGAATATGCATATCCTACTCCTATTGTTCTTCTATCTTTAGTGGCCTTGCTCGTTTACCCCTTTGGTTCTTCTCAATTTCCTAGTGCGTCTCCTCCTCTATGATGATTCCTTTTCCCTTGGCGTCGAGGTTTCTTCCCCTGCCTATCTGATTGGGGTTTTGTTCTTCCATGCTGAGAAGATTCTTGTCTCGAACGTGTTACTAGTGGTGGATTTAGTTTTGGTCTTCTTGTGTTTCTCTTGCCCCTTTTTCCTCTTAGATTCCTGTCTGAATTAGCACTGGATTAGAGTCTTGATTTAATCCTTGAATTTGGTTTTCATTCTGAATTCTCCATCTCCTTGCATTGCCCTAGCCTTCCTCACAAACTCATCAAGTTTCCATTGGAAGATGGAGTGATTGCTTCCTGATTGTTTTGAACGTGGAGGGGTGCGATCTTGTTGGTGATTGAGACCACTATGTACTTTGACTGTCTAATTGTTATGGTGTCCGTCCTGCATGTGGTATAAGACATTCCTTCGCCTTTTGTTTCCATAAATTTGTCTGCTTTCTCATCCGAGCAATCATCAGTTTGCATAGGCCTTGTTGTCTTGATGATTCATCATCTATGGGTTGGATTAGATCATGGATTACATAAAACTCCCATTGGTGCGGACTTCCCTCCTTGCGGTCCTATTTTTGTCCATCTCATTGATGTCGTGGCAGTTAGTTTTGAGCTGGCCCACTCCTACCGAATCCCAAATTAGAATCATTTGCTAGTTTGGCGAGTTACTACCTCGTTGACTAAATTATCGCCCATTTTGTTGGCCTTTTTGTGCACATGCGACGATGTTATATTTGTGTTGGAACTGATAAGAGTGGCCACTTGTGCCCACTTCGCCAATTTTTTGAAACTTTATCCGTGTCCGAGCCACTTCCTATATTTCTAATGGTTTGGACGATTAATTATGAGACTCCTTCCACCATGACATTACCATATACCTCTCTATTTGCTATATGGAGTCCATGCATCAGACAATCCAGTTCTGTAGCATTATTAGTGTTGTTTCCCAAGCGAATCACAAAGGTTTTCAATATTGATCCATGATGGTCTCTAAATACTCCTCCCGTGCCTGCTAGTCCGGGATTCCCTGTCAAAGTTGAGCTTGATGAATCCTAGTGGGGGAAAAAACCATGATTCTAGAGATGTTTTCATTGTTAGTCGAGTGTGTGGCACTACTAGTGTGGAGCTTTGATGAATTCTCCATTCCTGTAGAATTCACTTTTCCACTCCTTGATTTTTTTTCGCCTCTTGGACGATGTCTTGGATGATGAACTAGGCCTCGATCATTCTTTTATGCCAGTCTTTGAAAATTCTTCGATTTGGTTCCTTCCACACATTCCATAATAGGAGGCTCGGAAAAATGTTCCATACTCAGTTTGCAATGGGATTATGGAAGGGGGATTGTCTCCAACCTTCAATGGTCTGTATCAGTGTTACACTTATCGCGATAATATCGCCAAACACAAGCTTGCCTATAATATCACGAGAAATTCTCGATAATATCGCGAGTCAAAGGAAATTATCGGCCTGCTAAGTTTCTGCGCACCTTTTGGTTTATAAAACCGGTTTTGGGGTTTTATTTCCTTATTTTGCAAATGTTGCTTGTGGGGTTTGAGCTCTAATTTTGTTGTAACCATTTTCCATCAAGCAAACAAGAAAAAATCCATAGTTTTCAGTGCTATCAAATAAGCATTTTTGGAGTGGGGATCTACTCCAATCTACCATATCCATTGAACCAGGTATGTAAATAAAATTATGCCCTCATTTTATTTGTTTTTCAAGATTTAGTATAGGGTTTTCATGTCCATTAGATATAACTTGTTTTCCCCCTTTAAATGGAGGATTTAACAATTATGTAGGTATGGTAGTTTAATTGTAGCATTTTTGAAGTTTTTTTGTGGATTTAGATTCTAAATTTCCCCCATTTTTTTTGTCCCATAGGTTTACAAATTTAATCAGTGATCCACACATTTCAAAATGCCAAAACCATTGGACCCAATGTGGGAGTATGGTATACCTTATGATGGCCATAACAKAATGAGGTTGAATTGCAAGTTATGTGGTATTGAAATGTTTGGTGGCATCAATCACTTGAAAATTGAAATACCACCTTGCCAAAATCCCAGGAAATGATGTGGAGATTTGCAAAGCATCTAGCCTAGAGATTGTCCACATTGCTAATCAATCCATTTTTGAAATGAATAAGAAGAGAGATCGAAGGGAAGAAACAAGGCTTGAGCTTGCAAATAGATGTGGAAGCACCTCAGGAGTGGGGGAACGCGAATCCTCAGGCTCACATTCCACAATGCCTGGCCCCTCAACATCCTCACCTTTCTTTGTGCCGAGGTCAGTGCCTAGGAGGCATCCTTTTATTCAGTTGATGGTGAAAAAAAAGGAGAATGAGGAAGTCGACATGATTGTTGCTAGATGTTTTCTATGGAGTGACATACCATTCAACATTGCCAAGAACAATCCATTCTACCACTCCATGTTTGAAGTTGTTGCTATTGTTGGTCCAGGATAGAAGGGACCTTCTTTTAATGACTTGAGAGGGCCTCTCCTTCAAGGGGAAAAGATCGTTTGCATAAAGATATTAGGTGAGCTGAGGGAATCATGGGAGATCATAGGATGCACTGTTCTGTTAGACAGTTGGACAGATGGGAAGGGCATGTCCATTCTCATTTTCTTGGTTAATTGTCCCATGGGTACAATGTTTATCAAATCTATTGATGCATGTGCATATGTTAAAGATGCACAGTTATTATGTGAGTTGTTGGATAACTTCATCCGGGAGATACGCTCACAGTATGTTGTCCAAGTTAGTACGGACAATGCTGCTAATTATGTTGTTGCTGGCAAGTTGCTCATGGAGAGGTATCAGACCTTATATTGGACTCCTTGTGTTGCCCATTGCATTGATTTGATGCTAGAGGACATGGGAAAAATTCCTTGGATCAAGGCAATTCCTTCCCTGTTCTCCATTGTCGATACGTGAATGGTTCCAGGTTGCCTGTGTTCTACCAATATTGTTGTACCCCGTGCCATCCCATTTCCTTTAATTTATCTTTTGTGTTGCGTAGGGATTCACATAAGGTTAGTTTGTTTTCCTGCTGGCATACGTCTTCCCAGAATAGCGCTGATGCACCCTCCCTGATTTCCCCGAAACTATGGGTTTGGACAATGGCCCTATTGTTGTATGCATTGATCTAGATCATGGATCCTAGACTTGGGACCTCCATTTGTATTAGTTCTTCTCGAGGTATCCCGTTGGCATATTTTTGCCTCCAGATATGGCCCCAAAGGTCTGTGGGATGCTTCAACCAATGCCACTAGAGCTTAGTTTCTAATGCTCTGTTCATGATAAACTTGTTACCACCTCAATTGTACGTGCTGATGAAAGCCTTAATCCACAAGGTACAATTTGAGGGAAACCTCTAGGAGGGTCACCATTGTCACCTCAACAACATGTCCTCTTCTTCTTTATATCGACTCTCCTCCGGCTGAAGGGGGTTATTCCCTATTAGGATTACTAAAACTAGGAAATGAAGCACAAGGTGATGTTGAGAGTGGCCTTAGTAAAATAGGGTTTGGGGATTTTCGGGTTTTTTATAATAAGTGATGGAAGGATACCGAGATCAGTACCAAATCCAACTAGGGCAAAGGAGTCAAGGTGAATCAAATGGTAAATGAGGTCAAGAAGAAACCCTCAGGGGAGTTGGCTTATTTTCTCAAAGGATTAGGGTTCGAGACTAGCACCATGAGATTGAAGTAATCCCTCACTCAAATAGATCAACAATGAACATCAAGGTCTACAAGAAGGGCTTCCTCATGGGAATGGCCTCCACCATCAAAATCAACTATGACTTGATGAAACAATATTTAATACTTCAACCAAGGAACCATAAGGAAAAACATAACATGGTATCAAATACTCACCAAACCAACAAGGAAGAATGAGGGAAAGCCTAAACTCCTTCCTCCAAAGTAGTTGATAACTCCTCAATGGATCGATCTTGAAGGCTTAGTAGAAGACTTGATAAATTCCACCATTAATTTTCATGCACCAAATAAAACCAAGTAGGAAAATCTTCAAGCATTAACAACAATCATCCACAAAGAAAAGAACCCTTAACACCATAAATGCTCCAAGAAATATATATCAATTAGGCTCCAAAAGAGAGAGCTCCAAATTATCCAACCATGAGTGAAAATGAAGAGGTGCATCTCTTTATATAGAAGATGCTAAACCTCTTTTACAATAAAATATTAATTTCTCACGCGATTCCCTAAATTTATCCTAAGAAATTAAACTAATAGCTAATTAATCTAACACAACAATAAAGTAAAAAGTGGTCAAGCCACATGTACAATGAAACAACCCCAAAGTGAGGGTTTCTCGTCCAAGAAAAGGTCAATGTTGTCCCAAGTTGCCATGTTGGCCTCCAAAGGCCCCTTTGACATATGTAAAATGGTCAACATCCTCTTCAAAGGTGCAAATCGACCTTCCCAATGTTGACATAAACCCTCCAAAGGGGGCGGCTCCAATTAAATAGCTCCATAAATTGGCCAAATAATGCTCAAATACCTTCAAGTAACGTCTCAAATGAATTCCCATGGTCATACCTCAGGTCAAGGAGCCTCTATGGAGCATGGGAGTGACTTCCCAAGCTCAAAAATAGGTCATAAAACCCTCAATATTCATAATGACGTCAAATGAATCTCAACCCACTGTTGATATTATGGTAGCTGTGGGAGGTATTTACCTCCACGTGTAAACCTG
>ML794534.1:62700-79489 GCA_009831015.1 Picea engelmannii
CTCAGAAATCGGGACAGTTATTCTTCCTTGCTTGAGAAGAATAGTCCAGATAACTCATTGTTGATGTTTTACTTTCTTAGGGCATATGCTCTTCCAGATCTCACAGATGTGAGTGGAAGAATGGCCCAGATGATTCAGTTTATATATCATAACAATGTTTTCTGTGTAGGTTGATGATATGATTGTTATGGAGACTGTATGTCTTCGGACAGTAGATGTATACTACTGTAGTGGATGTGTTCCACTGATTGTGACTATATGTCACTGATCAAGTATCTGTGTGCTACTTGGTGTGGCAGTGTACCACTGGATTGTAGTTGTGTACTACTATGGATAGACACAATTGTGTTCTATTGAATGACATTGTTCCGATCGCCTTGAAGACTATCAATAGTGTTGGAAATGATTATCAGCTAGATGGATGATCAATGGATAGAGATTTCCCAGACGGAAAATGGTTTAGAACATTTATTCTTCTAGGACATATGTCCAGATTAGAAGAATGGCTCTTGTGTCACTCTGTGGAGTGAGTGACTTATCCAGCATCATGTCTGATTACTCAGATGGAGTATGGTTCCGAGAGATGATGCAACTGATTACACTGATAGTGATGATGGTGCTCATGATCTAATCATGAGATAGTCTAGACGACTATGTTGATGCTACCAGGTGAATGGTATGTTTGCGCTCAAGACCATTACCTTCAAATACCTCCCTAGCTAGGAGGGAGTATTGATATTATGGTAGTTGCGGAAGGTATTTACCTCCACGTGTAAACCTGACGAGAATAAAATATTCCGGGAAGCAATAAGAAACCCTAATTAGTTGGCTAATAAACCTAGAAGACAAGTCGGCTCAAGAGGATAATTTGTATTAGGTTATTAGCCTCCAAGAGAAGAAGTCGACTAAAGGAAATGTTATATACTAAGTAAATAGGCACCCAGAATGAGAAGTCAGCCCAGGCAGTTTGCCAGTTTTAGTATAAATACAAGAGGCCAGTCTTCATTCTGGTAGACATTCTCAGAATTGCAGAAGCAACACTTGTGCGCATTGCAGTTGGCCAGTTTGTGCGCAAGTTTGGAGGAGAGTTGTCGTTGCAGCTGCTGCAGCTAGCAGATTTCGGTTTTGTCTTGGACTCTCTCTTGGTTATGGTTTGGACTCTCTGATCAGCTCTTGTTACTCCTATTTGGTGCGCTATCCTTGGAGAGAGGTGCGCTATCTTGTTTGGCTATCTAGCCTAGGGTTTTCTTTTGGAATGATTCTCTGTCAAGGTTAAGGTGCTCGGGGGTGGCTTTGGCCTATGGTTGGGTGACAATAGTTATATTGTCTATGGTTAAATGAGCACATCCATTATATTCTAACACCCACTAGCCTTCAACTTGTACCTTTTAAGCTATGTCCACATCATCAAACATGTTTTAAGAAGGCTCCATATCATCAAAGGTCGCATAGGTGACCCCTCCAAGTCATCATGTGTTATAATTATACCCAATGACTGCCATAATTGGTCCAAAGAGCAGGTCGGCTCTCCAAATAAATACAAATCAGCTCCAAAATGACAAACCAGGGGAGCGTTCCACATGGCATGTGTAGGATAAGTCCAAGTGTGCACAATTAGTGCCAATGATGCTCAAGGAGGTGTGTCTAATGCCTCGAGAAGTGTAAGATGCTTCAAAAAATGTGAAACTGTACAAAAATTAGAATGCTACCAAATTGTCATGTTCATTAAGATGCATGTACCACTGCTAAGAAGAGGGGTAACAACTGGCTCCAACTCGAGGACATGTGCTCTTCTTGGGAATGTGTGAGAACCTTAGAAACTCGTCACTGTACATGTGAGCTCCACATCAAAAAAAAAGAAAAACTGCTACACTAATGGTCAACTGAACTTATTCATCTCCTACCCTACTATAGCATGTGTAGGGTGGAACTTCTAGGTTAAATCAGTCAACCAGTGAAGCCACCTCAATACTTCATCGACCCAATAACTTCTTCCCCGATGCTTGGTCATCATATCAAACAGGGCAATGTTGAAATCCCAATGTCTGTGGGCTGGCTTCTCAGTCATTGATGGGACTAATATAAGCTTGGACAGTTGTGGTTAAATGATGTCTCCAATTGTCTGCAAAAATGGACACACTGCTCTATGACTTGTGTATCCAGCTTTTAATGGGACTGTCATAATTATTGTTGAACCATGAGACCTCTTTCAGTTTTGTTAACAACTCCAAAGCTCTTTCTTCACTGTCATATGATGGCACTGAATGCAGATGGGACTGTTGCTGAAAGTCCACCTTAAAGATTGGATTAGAGGGCTGAAAATATGTCATAGAGACTGTGTAGCGCTTCTCCCACAGCATGTCCATAAATGCAAACTCAAACACTACTGGAATCCTTATTATTTTTTCTCTAACACCATGACAACCTAGGTTTACATCCTCCAACTTCTGAGATACCCGTTCTTTAGATATCTGAAGGATTCCATTAGGAACAACAAACAGGGAATCATTCTAGACTGTGGGATTGAGAAGTAAAATTGGTGTTGCATAGAGCTTAGATGGCCACCCTGGTTTCTTGTAAAGGGATTTGAAAAACCCTAGGAATGAACTAGGAAGGGTGTGGACCTTAACATGCACAAGGGACCCTGTATACCAAGAATGGATGGCTTTAAATTCCAATAATCCGATGTCCTCTGCAAGCTGAAGTTTAGGCACCACACACTTTCTCTGAATGAGCATGTATTGAAAAGGGCTCAAGGAACACCAATCAACTGTCAATGTGTGCTGGCGACCATTCACCTTGTAACTGGTTTTCCTTTTGTCATGAAAATTTGTAAACACAACAATCTTTAAAATAGAATGGGCACTAGAATATTCTGGGATCCCTGACACAGTTTTGAGTTTACTTGACAGAGCGTCAAATTCCTTGATGAGGAAGGTTTTTGTGTCTAAGGACACATGAATGCAACCCTTTGAGCCATAATTATCTACAATATTTAGTATCCCTCCATCTTTTTCCCAGCCTTGATCATTGACCTCTCCCTTGTTGTGCATTGGAAGTACCTTATGCTGATCAAATTGTTGTTTTTGAAAAGCTGGTTGGGGGTTTGAGGTAGAATGCTGATATTTGATCTATGGAATGAGGGAATCAACAGTCACCCTGGTCCTGCAATTTGAATATCGGGGTAAAATGCTGGGGTATAGACAAAGCATAATTAACGACCTTCCCTTTTATTGAAAAAATGGTATTACCCTCATCTAAATGGTCCCAAAAATTCCCAGTGACGATCATTTTGTGTTTTAGAAGACAGTCACCAAATTCATTTGTAGCCATTTCTCCAGCTTGCAAAATTTCTGAAGTGTAGTCTTCGATGTGGACTTCAACAATAGGAGGGAAAAGTTTTTCTGTTTGAGGTTCATCATCACCACGAGCTGTCATGTGATCATAGGGGTGTTCACCATGAGCCTTGTCAAGGCTACCAGATTCTAGATTCTCAGACTTTATCATATCAGCCCTGTGAGTAACTTGTGGCAGCAAACCATCTCTGAAATTTTCATTGTTCTGGGTGTAATACTCAGGATTCAAACGGGTTGATCCCATCATTTGAGCTGCAAACTCTCCCTTGGTGTGATTTTCATCCATACATATCTTGCCATATTTGTTTTTTAAAGTGGGGGTCTGTTTGTTTATGCTGGCGGTATCTTGGTCAAATAGAACCACATAGTCTATATTACTGCAGATTCCCAATCCTACATCATAATCTTTATCACCTTCAAACAGAAGGGTAGAAATTTGCTTTTCAAGATTGGTTTCATGGTCTTTATCATAGACATCATACATGTCATAAGAAGGGATGCTCTTAAAGTGCACTAGGTATGACCTGGGATGGTTTACCTGCAATTCAATAGGGTAACTTTTCACGGGATTATGAACAAAATAGTCAACTTCCTTAGCTCCAGAAAATATCTTACTTTTCATGTTTCTCTGTTCTTTATTTCTGTCAGCATTTGGGGCATATGTACTGTCTGATGGTCTTCTTGCATGATCAAAACCTTATCATCTGTCATGTTGTTGAAGTGTTGTGCTTCATATCCTTCAACAAAGTGATAATCAACGTTGTCTTCACACTGTAACTCATGGTCTCCCATCGTTCTGTCAGATTAATTTTCAGAATGATATTGGTCCTTTGTATGCATAGCTTCATCATACTTGATCAGGTAGGATAGGATTGTCATACGCCAAGTCCTGGGACTGATCGGTATTGCTGGTAGGGTGCCGTTTGAGACAACAAAAGCTGCTGTCATTTCCATTTTCTGCACTGAATATGCTCTAATCCAAATGCAAAGCAATAGGAACTTTATTTTCCAAGGGCTTCAAGTCTGTGTCCACAACACCATATTGATTTTATTTTGGGTCAAGAACATCTTCTTTAGCAGCAGCAGCATCTTCCTTAAGATCAAAGCTGAAAATTTCTTCGAACAAGGGGCTGGCAATGTTTCCTTCCATGTTGGTTTGATCATCTTTGGGGGGTGGACCAGGACCTGCTTCAATGGCTTCCTGGGCATCATAAATTTCTTTGATTTCTTAAACATCGGGCAGCCATTGTTCAGATGTATAGTCCCAGCGTGTGCATAATGCATCCGGGAACTCTGCAAAAGACATAAATATCCCCTTTCCAAGGCTCATGAACCAGTCATTTGCATAGCCTTTCAAACTTAATGCAAAAAACTTCATTATAACATCCTCATGAAAGAGGCCATTACTCTTGCTGAATTCCAAAAAAGCAGAGAGATGCTATCATGCTACATAACAGAGTCATCATATCCATGGAATTTTGGAATTGCCTTGCAACCCACATAGGGATGTTCACGAGGAAAACCCCTTTTTTTGAGAAATCAACTGGAGCATAAAATTGTGCTATCCATGGAGGAGTTGTCGCAGGATTTGTACTTGTGCAAAATCCCTCCACAAGATCCCCAAATCTTGCGTAACTATGGAAGAACCTACCACCGTCACCTTAGTAAGGAATTCCCTTGTTTTAGTGATGGAAGAGGTCCACCATAAGGGAGGCTTCCCTGGTGACCTCAAGGGATCAAATAGCAAGTTTATTAGCCAAGCCTACCGCCCCTTTTCTTGGTCACCAAAAGATTGGTCTAGGTGAAGGAAAAGAAGAGGTTTCAAGATGATCTGGTACCTGCCCAGAACAAGAACACTTTATAGCATAAATATAACAATTTCCAATTCAAAGTATGCAATAAACACCTCTTTTAGACACTAGACAAGTTAGATTGCTATTGCTGTTGAAAATTGCAGCAGTAAGACAGTCTTATAACAACAACGAGTAATTTGTAACAGCAGCAACAAGAAGTGCTCAAAAATGCCACAATTGACCATGAAAATTAAGCATGCAACCAAAAGATTACCATCCAATTGTTAGAGGCAATTTCTGAATGAGTAAGACCACCTTTACATGAGTGTATGCAATAAATTGAAGTGATATAGATTGCTGTAGCAAACCCTTTATAACAGCAACAAATAATTTAGTACGTTTGCAAATGTTAGTGTTAATATAGTTATTAGAAAGCTTGAGAGAGTTGAGAGAGTGAGTTCATCAATCAATTCACCATGAGAATGCTTTAAAATTAGTGCCTTTAGGGGTTATGGAGTCTTTTCAAATGCAACTAGGTTTGAAGGATGGCCTACTTGAAACCAAGAGGTAGGATCTAAACCCTAAGGTGCAAGCACATTTGGGATTTAGACCTTAGATCTTGAGGAGAACAACTTCTAGGGTGCAAGCACATTTGGGCCCTAGAAGTTGATCCTTCCTTCTTGTAGTTTCAACTAGGTCAAAGGTCAAAAGTATAGGGATAAAATCCTAAATTGCTAGCACTTTAGGGCTTTAGGGTTTTAAGCCTAGCAAGGACAATTAACCAATTTTTAGACAAATATAACCTTATGAGAGGAAGAAGCATTTATGTTTCTTTCCTAGGGTTTCACCAAACAAGATTCCTTGCAATGAATGACAATTTCATCATAAACATTGATAGCATGAAAACAAATTGTAGAAATACACTTCATCCAAGAAACCAATAGAATGTAACCCTAATTGCAGAAATATCCATTCAGAATCAACAAATCCGTCCACAAGAGACCATACCAAACCAAGTGCATGAGAGAGAGAGCTAGCAACCCCTAGAGGGAAAAAATTTCAGATTTGTTACCCATAAAGGTGAGTGAAAGACGATGATAAAATGAAAGTGAGGTTCATCCTTTTTATATGAGGCTAACCTCTCATATTTGTCCACATAATTTGTCAACAACAAAATACAAGTGGGGCCGGACCCTCATTTGACCTTTACAAATGCTAAAAATGCAAAAATAAATCATAATATCCCACACGTGTGAGACGCCAAGGCTAGGTAAGGTGACGCCATGCCTCCAAAGGATAAGGTAGGGCCTCCAAAGTCCATGCGACATCCTCCAAGGTGAAACAAGGTCTAGTCGGGTGTCTCCTCACCCAAGGTCATGCCAAATCATTTCAGGTACCTATCCATCCATCAAACCCTAGCCATGTCAGACCTTAGAAGGTGATGTCATCACCACAACAGAGAAAGCATCCAAGATCCAAGGCCAACATCCAGGCTCTAGGGAGATGCATGTAATCTCTACACTATCTCTAACTATCTGCTGTTGCAAGGTCCTTGATCCTGGTGTAAAATAAGTCTTGGGGTACTCTGACCAGCCTGTGGGCCTTCTAGCTCATCTGTGTGCCACAATGACTTGATCTGCTCAAACCAAGCCCATCTGTTCATCATTTAGGGTTTTGAGAATGTGAGAGCAATTGTCTGAGGGTGGTGAGTCACTGGATTACCCACTGCTCTCTATCACACGTGCCTAGGTCCCACAATAAACGCACAACGTCTTGGGTACAAGCCCATGACGTCCCTCAAAGAACCATGTGAGGGCCATCCAAAACAAACCAAAGTATAAAACATGGTTAGCCAAAGTTCATAAGAAACATTAGTCCTTAAAACATGCAAAGAAGGTTGCAAATTAAGATATAAGCCATGTAAGACGATTCACCTCAGTATCCCCTTCAAGCATAACACCAACCTAGGATCCCATGTGAGTTACCAAGTTTAAGTATGGGAGGCCCTTCATCGAGCCCTATTAGGTGTGCCACCTAGACAGGAAATAAAATAACCGAGGCAAAGGGATAGGTCTCGAGAGTGACAAGGAAAAATTCAGGAGTAAGTGTGAAAGTGATATGGTTTTAGGGATTACTTCGTGGCTAATGGTGTCACTGAATCCATTTCTATGAGTGCCTTTGTGGAGGGTGCACTTTCTCTTGAGTTACCCCATACTTATATGCTATTTTTTCCAATCCCTTTTATTTTCCTTTTTCTAAGTTTTGCTTTATCATATATTTGTAAGACCCCTTTGTAAAGTTTCAATCCATTTGCATTGCATTTGTTTTGGACCGGGGTGGGCACTGAAAGAGTAGAACTCAAATTTGGACCGACTTTTGTTGGTCCTCATTGCTATCATTCCTTTCTTTCTTTAGCATCGTTTTCTTATATTTTTCATAGCAGCTGTTAAACAACCTCTGGGCCTTCAACCCCTCTTCTCATGAGAGAATGGACCATGACCCATTGCCGAAATTTAGTACACTATGAGAGGATCCAGGATTGAAAGTGTTAAGTATGGTGGGGAATGAAATGTTACCCTTGAGAGGACCACCTAGTAGTACCCCTTTTCCCTGGGCGGTGAGAACATAGGACTAGGGAACAAAAGCTGACCACCAAGGTGAAACAAGGCAACTGACACAATTTCCCAAATTAGTGATCCATTATCCAACTTCAACCATAGATCCTCATCCACATGCCCGACAAATTAAGCACAACACTTTGTATGAAAGGACTAACATACTTCATAGTGAGGATGGCTTACCATCTCCCATACTCTGGGTTTCTTGAATGTGATGATCCTTGGTTGTTGTGTAGTCGTAAAGGTGAATGAGGGGGACTGTTGGGCTACCATCTGTGGACATGTTGATCATCATTATGGTCGGGATCATGTTCTCTATTGTGGGTCATGAGACATGATCTCCTCTAGTTATCCCTAGGCATGGGGGGGTGTTATCCCTGATTTTTAGGGATAACCAGGAGATCATGTCTCGAGGCCCACAGGTCCTAGACATGGAGTACCGAGAGCAGGATTGACTTGAGCATGGCCCTGGAGGGCCCATCCTTCTTTCATCAGACTTGTCTTATTAGCGGCAGCAACATCCATGACCTTCGGCTTGGTCTTGTATCAGAGGAGGCTCTTGCTCCACGAGGTAATTGGTCCAGGTACCATGGTATGTGTCACTTTTGATCATTAAAACCTTTAAATGTATGCATCTGATTCCTTTTATCTCTGACAACTGCTTGGATCTTACATTAGCCCACTTGACCATGTTTGGGAGATTGACAGGATGCCCTAGCAAGCCTGTACCCATAGGTTTTGGTTTGCCACTGGGGGATTTCTGAAGAGCCATCGTCCGCTCCCATCATACCACCACTTTTCCATCTTATCTCCCGCTCATCTATCCCATTCCCCTTGTCCGGGCATTGGGTTGACTTGTTTGTAGGGTTGCACCTTATCTCGTGGGAAGAAGGGGCTAAAGGCCCAGAAGGTAAAAGTAGCTGGTAAAAGATAAAAGCCTAGAAATAAAACCTCGAGATGCTTGGCCCGAGGATCCCCGAGAAGGCAATAAAAAGTCTCTCAGCAAGAAACAAGAGGGACCCGAAAAAATAACAAACAAGACCTAATCAAGAGGATAGGGGGTCTCATCACGAGCCAACCTATTATGTTCATGGGTACCTAACAGCATGACATTGCCACCATCTGGTTACCACGCCAGGGCAGTGACCTTTGGTTGCATGGCCAAGGGAAAGGGGGTCTCATCACGAGCCAACCTTCTCATCTCTGTGAAAGTATTTGTGGGTAACATTGTCAGCTCTGGTCACGAGCCAACCTTCTCATCACGATCCAACCTTCTCATCTCTGTGAAAGTATTTGTGGGTAACACTGTCAGCTCTGGTCACCATGCCAAGGCAGTGTCCTCTGGTTAGCCCTTGAATAAAAAGAATAAAGGCAAGAAAGGGCTTGGAAAAAATTGCATCCATGTTAGGTACAACTCGCCTTCTACAAAGGCACCCACAGATAACATTATGCATCCCTGGCTCTCACTCTGCCCACATGTCTAGACATCCCTTAGCCACATCACCTCATTTACATGGCTTGGATGAAACCTTCTCGGAAACTTCCCTTTTCTTATGGATACTAGCCCAATAGGATGTCTTGTCCTTTTCCCGATCTTGTATTGTAGGTTTTTGTAATATCTTTGAGTTATTGACTGATATATCAGGGTTTTTATGCTTATGTTTGATAATATTAATGATGAAATGTGATTGACATTGCTATGATCCCTGTGACTAATGAGCCCATGGAGGGCGTAGTTTTTGATGTGCAAGATCATGCCCGACGGACAGGTACCATTTGGACCGGTACACATGGGGAGATGATTAGTTCGGACCTCCATGGGGCTGAAGAGCCCATCAGATGGTTGCTGAGACCCCGTCAGAGGGGCAGAGACAGGACAGTGTTTGATCGAGGTCTTGCACTAGAGAAGAAGAGGGCGTTTCACCAGAGGCACTTTGGTAGAGCCTGGCCTAGGGGGAATGACCCATTTTTAGTGGAACGTTGGCCTTGGAAGCCTCAGGACGTCCCCATCCTCACCATGATGTCATCCAACTTCATGGTCACTCTTGGAGGCAGACTGGGCAACAGTGGCACGTGTGGCATGTTGGAGAGGCCCCTGGGGGGCTAAGTTTTGCTCCTGGATGTCTCATCTGCCCTAAAAGGGGCTAGCGCCTCCCTTGAAGGGGATTTTACCTTTGTTACAACTCAGTTAGGGTTTTAAAAGAACATTTAATGTAAAAACAATATGATTTTGGTTTGTAGCCTTGTCGGCTATTTTTCATGACCTAAAATTAATTAAAGGTTATTGATACAGTATATATTGAGGAGTTTTATCCTCATTTTGACATAACACATCACTCACTCTCCTAGTGAGGTCTGATTTTTGCGCCCTACTAGGGTATTTATGCTCTTTAAGTGAGGTGCACTTGTTGAAGGAAGGCATTTCTTGGCATTTTTGGCATTTCTCTTAAGGGAAGGTTTACAACTAGGGTTTGCATGCTAATTCATGGTGATATGTAAGTGTTATTTTCTGCAAAACTTCTTGATTGAATGGTTGTAGTTTATTATTCTTGCATCTATTTATAAATATTGCTGATTTAAAACCCTAGGGGACAAACACACAAGTAGGTCGTTGTCTCATGTCCCCTAAAAGAGAAATTTTCAAGCCATTGAAGAAGGAAGGAAGAGCCGAGCCATAGCGACACTCTTATTGCTTCTTCTCCCTGAGCTAGCCATCCCTTTAAAAGTCAAGAAGGAGGAGACATCCCATGCCTAGGTTATCTACACCTAGGGCCGTCCTACTTCTAGGGTTTGGTGATAGGGCCTTGCTTGAGCAACACTCTCCCTCACCACACTCTTGTGTCTTGATTTATCTTTTTTGCTAGCCGTTTTGCCAAGTTAAACCTAAGGAAGGAGGAAAGAGCACGAGGCCTTGCTTTAGCAACACCAGAGTGAGCCTATTTCCCCTAGGGTTTTGATTCTGGGGCCCTGCCATAGCAACACTTCAGAACCCTTCCCTCTAGTCCTTAGTCCTTTTCCTTCAACCCTTGCGTCCTCCCTTAATTTGACTCCATTTACCCTTAGGCACTAATCTCAGGCCTCCAACGTTGAAGTGAAAGTGATCAAACAAACTCTTAAACTATTTGCTAAACGAACCCTAAAAGGCTGACGTCACCCTTGGTTATTTCATCTTGACGCAACGGTTTTTCTTTATAAGCAATTGGATGGTGGTTTTACGCATTTATTGAATAAGGGATTGATTGGATACATTGATTGCTACATCATCTTGACATTTATTGAATAAGGGATTGATTGGATACATTGATTGCTACATCATCTTGACATTTATTGGTGAATTGATATTATTTCATTGCTATATTAACAAACATTGACTTCGTGAATATTTATTGTCATAATTGCTTATACATTGATATTTGATAGTCTTATGAAGTACTAACCCATTTAATCATAGCCTGTATATATTGCTTTGTTGTTGCTTTGTTCCGGGCATGTGTTCCTCTTTGGGCATACACGTCATTATTGGCTGTTTAGCCAGGATTATCTGTTTTGGTGGTGACCTGTGAAGGGGGAGCTTTACTTTGACTTTTAAACCTTTGCCTCTTCAAAACCCCAGGTTACCGGGGACGTCTCCCCTGGGCCTAACCTCCCTAAAGATAAAGAACCTCCCATCGTGGTGACTTTGGGTGGGATAGGTTCCTGTTACGCCAGTTTGGCCTTCTACTTCATAGCCATTTGACCTAGCTACAAACTGCGCGATAACAGGGGGTAACATCTGGCTCCAACATGGGGACATGTGCTCACCGTAGAGCGCATTAGAACCTCAACATCTCTGGTTGTCCAAGACACACAATCCTACACCCACTTCATCCAAAAACACCCTTTAGAAGTATCTTTCAGTGATGTGATCCACTGGTTGTCAGTGATAAATCCAAAATCATGTCGAAAAGAAAATTTGCCTTCGCTACAAAATGATAAAGAAAAAATATTCAGTGATTAAATGCAATTTCCTAACACTTATTCATTATGTACAAATGAAAATGCAACATATACATACAAAAATGCAAGACTACACTAGCATGAATGCATGATGCAACATATATACAAATGAAATGCAAGAATGCAAATGCCCTAACCTACCTACCCTAATCTATGCCACAAGGTCAGGTCCCGTAAGGGAAATAGGGTTTGAGAAGGATTTTGTTAATGGTTAATGATAGCTTCTCCCCTTCAAGTGTAGTCAGGTTAAATGAGTTGAGACCGGCTTCGCTCACAATTCGGCAGGGTCCAGTCCACAAACTATCAAACTTCTTATGCATTTCTGGTTTCTCTCTTCTTTTGTCCCACAATAGTTCTTGGTCTCGTTCTTTAAAAATAATCTCTTTTGTTTTGTGATCAAACGTTCCCTTAATCTTCTCTTGGTCGCATGCCATTTGATCCAAATCAACCCTCCAAGATTCATCCAATTCTATCAATTGGTCAATTCTTTCTTGCAGAGCCTCACTATCAGTCATGTGTCACTGTGCAAAACGGAGGGTAGGAATCTGGAGATTGATGGGAAGTTTGGTTTCCAATCCATATAATAGCTCAAACGGGTTTTTTCCTGTGGAAGTCTTGGTTTTGATGCGGTCCACCCATAGAGCATACTTGATATTACTATCCTAGGCATTCTTGTTTTCTCCTACGATCTTCTTGACAATATTCATCAAATTCTTATTACTTGACTCTGCCAATCCATTCCCCCGGGGATAGTAGTTGGAACAGTGAGACATGACTATCCCATACTTGAAGCGAAAATCTGCCAAAGCAAGGGAGCTAAAGGCCTTTGCATTGTCGGTAGTAATCTTAGTAGGGGCTCCAAACCTTGTTATTATTCTATCCTCAGGAAAACTCACGACAACTTCCTCAATTGTCTTTTTCGTTGGGATGGCCTATACCCACCTACTGAAATAGTTTGTAGGGGTCATAACCCAATGATATCCATTGCTGGAGTTATACTTGAATTGACCAATGAAGTCTAAACCCCATTGCTGAAAAGGAGCCTCAACAATGGTTGGTTTTAAAGGTAATGCAGAAAGCCGTTGTTTTCCCATGAAGCATTGACATGTTGGCAAGACTTGAGACAACGATGGGTATCAGTGAACAGTGTAGGCCGATAATATCTTGTCCTTAGAATTTCATGGGTGGTGGTGTGGGTGACGAAGTGACCACTGTAGTATTCTGAATGGAGTTCCTTAATCAATTGGTCGACTTCATCTTTGTTCACACATCTAAGGATGATTCCATCAAGGTTCTTCCAACCTAGGCCATCTTGGGTCAAGCAATACTTCACTGCCTTTAGTTTCAATGCTCTCTTCTTGTGGTCTACTGAGTGGTCAGGGCATGAAAGATTCTTCAAGTAGTATATAATGTCTGCATACCACTCATCATGTTCAAATTCCCTCACTATCACATTGACTTGTTCATTTACCCCCATTTGTATGGATTCTTCATTGCTTTCAGTCAACATTTGGGCCAAACTTTTCCCTTTGATAATCTTAGTGGGTTTGTGTTAAAATTTTGGTATGCTCGTTTAACCATAGACAATGTCACATCATTGTCACCCAACTATAGGCATTTGCATATGCCACCCCCAAGCACACTAACCTTTACTTAGAATAATTCCGACAAGCCTACTCCAGAGCCAACAAATAAACCCTAGCTGCTAACTGCAGAAAAAACTCAAGACAAGTAGAGAGCTCCTTCTCCAAGGGTAGCGTACAAGAGAGAGAGTCTCCATATCCATTGAAAAAGTACCATACACAGCTGTAACTGCACTACTCTCTCAAACTTGCGCCATACTTAGCAAGAATGTCACCAAGAGAGTCACCAAGAACATCACTTGATAGCGCTAGAGAGAGACCAAGACCAAGAGATGACCATACGCCCTTATTCCTCCTTGCAGCAACAACTGCAGCTCTCCACAAGACTTGCGCTTTGACTGGGTGTACAAATGAGCTAAAACGTCCTCTATTTATATTAATTTGTCCAGTGACTTTTCTGGCTGGGTCGACTTGACTTTCTGGTAATTATATTTTCTGTTTATCTTTTTCCTGTGGAGCCGACTTGTATTTCTGGAAGATAATATTCTAATATTATTTATTCTGCTAGGCCGACTTGTCTTCTAGGGTTTCCACACATTTGTTTAATGGTTCACTTGCTTCTAGAATATTCTATTCTAAGTCATAGGTTACACATGGAGGTTAATACCTCCCGTAGCTACCAAAACATCAACAGTTTGATGTCTAAGTCATATTCTTGAATTTTGGACACCCACTTTCCCCTGGTCCTAAGGCAATCTTGCTAAGAAAGAACATCTTTGACAACAGGGTAGGGCACATAAGCTTTGATCTTGTTGTATTTGACATAACTTCTAAAGTGCTCAAGGGACTTGACAAGGGAATATGCTTGTTTCTCGGTGATTGAATAATTCAACTCAACATCCCTAAGGGTTTTTCTCATGAAGGCGATGGGTTGCTCATAGTTATCCCTGTTTCGCAGTAGCATTTCGGCTATGGTGTCTTGAGAAGCAGATGAGAAAATTATAAAATCATGAGAATAGTCAAGGCTAGCCAAGACTGGTGCCTTGGTGATTGCTACCTTAATGTCTTCAAAAGACCTTAAACTTTTGTTAGCCCACCTAAAAGCAACATCTTTCTTTAGCAAGGTGTTCATTGGCTTGACCTTCTCAACAAAGTTTGGGATGAACCTTCTTATGAAGTTGATTTTCCCAAAGAATGATTGTAGAGATTTCTTGTTGGTAGGTGGTCGCAAGGCTGTTGGGAGTGGGGAGCAGGAGCGGAAATTTTAAAAATTTTTCAAGAGCGGGGAGAGGGAGCGTTTTTTATATAATACATAAAAAATATATATTTTGATGCATATATATAAAAAAAGCATGCAGAATGGTGAATCAATTGCAAAAAACATGAAAACATAGATATAAGATCATTTAACTAATTGATTAGTGATGATGATTAAAGAATCAACCATTTAGTACACATATAACATCAACCATAAACATTTGTCATAAATAGATTGTAATAGACAACATCAACCACAAAATGAAATAGACTCTAGAGCATCATATTTATTACCAAAGAGTTGTAAGATTCAGTCAATAGTTCAAATTTCAAAATTCAAACTTCAATGGTAAATTGTCATATAATGTTCATAACTTCATTGTTTACGGAATAAGCCATAATAAAGAGTCAAGACAGTACTAAGTTCTAGAGACTACTTATAAAAAGGAAAAATAAAAAGAGATCTAATATATATTAGCAAGTACTAAGTACTATGCTCTAAGTTTTCCTCTTTCCACGAGAAACTTCTAGTTTCTTTTCCCGTGCTCTTTGAGTTTGAAGAAGAGGAGTAGGTGGAACTTGGAAGTGTTTGTGGAACACAACCATCGACTGAATGGCCCCCATGTGACAATGGACACGGTGAAGATAAAGGGAAAATTGATGCATCTGGAAGGCTGCTAGTGGATGGGGGTGACAAGTCTCCTCCAAGAATATGATCACCATCATGATCACCCAAAAGCACTCTAAAACCATGGCTCCATCTTGACCAAAATATATTGGGGTATTTATCCTCAATGATTGCTCTTGTTTCCTTACAATTAACAACATTATCAGTGATGACTTGAATAACATTCTAGGGTCCAATCTCTTGAATGGTTTTAATCAAGGAATCTGCAATATTAATACATATCTTGTAGCAATCTCAGTAGTCATGGGTTGAAAGGAAGACCACACCACTAGTAGACACACCAAGAATATTCATCGATGGCCTGCCTTTCACATTTTTCCAACCATCAGATACAATTGATACTCAATGTCGGTTCCAATCATTTGTAAATTTTCCTAGAGCGCCTTGGATTTTGGCTCTTTCCTTGTCAAGTCTCAAGGTTCTAGCTTTTTCATACTCGAGGCTCCTGTATCCTTTAGGGGCACCATTGATGACTTGTAGTATTTCATGCCAATATGGTGAGCGAAGAACATTGAATGGTATACCACATGCATAGAGAAGCCTAAATTTTTTTGCATCCACATCATCTCTACAACCTTCGTCAAGGAAATATGATAGTGTTTTATGCCCTGAAGATGAAGGCGAGAATGCACTAGCATGGAGGGACACAGATTGACCAATGAACATTCTTTGTGCACTCTCATGTTCAAACTTTGGTCTTTTGGATTTGTTTTTTGTTGCCTCCTCTCCCCTTTAGTATTTGAGTCTATCTTCGCGTGGCACGCTCACACAAGTTTTGAATCCTATACTCTTACCTTCATCCTAGTACACAGTGCCACACATATGCTTTCTCACACGGGTATACGAACCTATGTATTTTGTATGAAAATGGTGACATGTAAATTTTGTGGTTCCACCCCCTTTACCTCCCCCAATCCTTGTGACATACTTCCACAGAGGTGTGTACTTCTCTTTGGATTTTTGGGGATCATGATCATCACTATCATTTTCATTGTCTTCATCCCCTTCCATTCCTTCCTCCTCTCCTTGGTCTGTGTTGTCCACTTCTATTTCTTTGTCACTATCATGGTTATTTCGACGTGAACTTCCCACCACCGCCATCAAAATAAAAAATGGAACCAAAATGACATACCACATTGACATCATCATCATGATTGTTGAACTTTGATAATAACATGATACCTGCAATAGAATGATGAAGGAGAAATGGGAAAGAGTAGGAGAAGAAAACATTCAAATATTCAACATAGCATAATAACTAGTTTACAACAAATGGATTTTATTTATTTTTAAACAAGAAATAAGAACAGGATTAAGAGCCTACCTCTTTATCTCTTCGATGGTGGTTGAATATGACTATGGTAGCCTTCAATCTCCCTTCTAAGCTCTCACAAATGGAAGCCTTCAATCTTTCTTCCAAGCTCTCCAATCTCCCTATGGAAGCCTTCAATATTCCTTCCAAGTTCTCCAATCCCTTCCAAGCTCTCAAATCTCCCTT
>ML794534.1:113132-138252 GCA_009831015.1 Picea engelmannii
AGTTGCCTCTGGTGGAACGTTCTCTCCTTCTCTGGTGCAAAGTCTCTGATCATCCTCTTCCCTGTCTCTGGCCCCTGATGGGGTCTCAATATCCATCTGGTGGGCTCTTCAGCCCCATGGAGGTCCGAACTGATCATCTCCCCATGTGTACCGGTCCAAATGGCACTTGTCCTCAGGCATGGTCCTGCACATCAAAAGCTACGCTCTCCATGGGCTTATCAGTCACAGGGATCATAGAAATGTCAATCACCTCTCATCATTAATATTATTAAACATATGCATAAAATCTCTAATACATCTGTCAATAACTCAAAGACATTACACAAGCCTGCTATACAAATCTGGAGGAAAAGACAAAAAGTTCTATTGGGCTAGGGTCCATCGGAAAAGGTGAGTTCCCAGAAGAAAACCTCATCAAAACCATGTGAGTGGGTGATGTGGTTAAGGGAAGTCCAATCATGTGGGTGCAGTGAGGGCCAATGATGCAATGTGTTATCTGTGGGTGCCTTTGTAGAAGGCTAGTTGTACCTGTCATAGATGCACTCTTTCCAAGCCCATTCTTTCCTTTATTCTTTTATTGCTTTTCTTTTTCTTTTTGTTTAAGAGCTAACCAGGGGACACTGCCCTGGTGTGGTGACCTGTGGTGGCAGCGTTACCCACAAGTACTTTCACAGAAATGAAAGGCTGGCTCGTGATGAGACCCCCTTTCCCTTGGCCATGCAACCATGAGTCGCTGCCCTGGTGTGGTAACGAGCTGGTGGCAATGTCATACTGCTAGGTACCCATGGACCTAATAGGCTGGCTCGTGATGAGACCCCCTACCCTCTGACTAGGTCTTGTTTTATTATTTTTCCGGGTCCCTCTTGTTTCTTGCTGAGAAGCCTTTTATTGCTTTCTCGGGGATCCTTGGGCGAAGCATCTCAAGGTTTTATTCTTAGGCTTCTATCTTTTACCTGCTTACTTTTACCTTCTGGGCCTTTAGCCCCTTCTTCCCACGAGATAAGGTGCAATCCTGGAAATAGGTCAACCCAATGCCCGGACAAGGGGAGTGGGACAAATTAGCGGGAAATAAGATGAAATAGTGGTGCTATGATGGGAGCGGATGGTGGCCTTTCAGAAGTCCCCCCAAGTGGCGAACCGAAACCTATGGACAAAGGCTTGCTAGGACACCCTGTCAATCCCCCCAAACATGGTCAAGTGGGCAAATGTAAGATCCAAGCAGTTGTTGGAAATAAAAGGAATCAGATGCATATATTTAAAGGTTTTAATGATCAAAGGTGACACATACCATGATACCTGGACCAATTACCTCATGGAGCAAGAACTCTTTCTGATACAGGACCAAGCCGATGGTGATGGATGCTACTGCTGCTTACAAGATAAGGATGATGGAAGAAGAAAAGGTGGGCCCTCCAAGGCCATGCTCAGGTTAATCTTGCTCTCGGTACTCCATGTCTAGGACCTGTGGGCCTCGAGACATAATCTCCTAGTTATCCCTAAAAAGTGGGGATAACAATACCAACATAGGAAAATGATGCAGGAGCATCGCCAACAAAGCGCGAATGGAGAACTACTGGATATGCACCAACGCGCATTTTGAAGGGATTTTGAAGTTCAAAAGAAGGCACATTAATGTAATATCTAGAAGATTGTATTTGCTTTAAATGATTTGGGGAATTGTAATGCAGATCTAGAGCGTTGCTCTTATCTGTCGGTTGCGAACATTTATTGTAATAAATGATAAGTAGATAGTATCCTTTAATTCGATAAGATAGCTTAGAGTAGTAGGAGGGAAAAACTCAAGAAGACTCCCTCGTTATGGGTATTGTAAAATAATTCTCATGGTAGCTGCGGAAGAAAAGAGAGTAGAGAGGATTGTCTGAACAGAGAAGCTGTCGCTGTTGAAAACCATGTACAAAAGCACTTGAATTAATATAAGAATGCTTTGATCCAATTGTATGGTGTATTATGGTTGTTGTATGCATCAATTGAATGGTATGTTTACAGTTTATTTGTAGTCTTTGTTATGCATGTGTTTTTATGCTCATGAATGTGACTTCATGTTGAATATATGACTCTGTGAGAAGTGTATAAGTTTCAATTGTTTCTCTTCCTGAGAATTCTTGCAAGGAGTGCAGCAAAAAGTCTGCAAGGAGTGCGTCAACAAATTCTGGGTTTACCTCATAAAGCTCAGGGGAGATACCGTGGAAATTATACCAACATAATTGAAAGGGTAGCACAGAGCCGTGCAAGGTGTGCGAGGCCAAGTTAAGTATTAGACTTATCCAACCCGAGAGAGAGGTTGAAGAACTTCTGTTGCGAGGAGTGCACAGAGTTGGAGTTTCCAGATAGCCAGAGGTTATCGTGAAGGCTGCAAGGAGTGCGAGAAGAATTTTTGAGATTCCTTGAGTTTGTAGCAAGGATCAAGCTTGGGAAGGATAGGGTTGTCGAGAGTTCAAAGGAAGGACGAGGGTGGAAGTCACCTTGTGGAAAACAAGTTTAGAAGGGTTGACACAGAGTTTGACAGAGAAAACCTGTCAAGAATCTCAACGAACGGTAGAGATCCCTGGAGGAGAAAGGTGCTGACAGTCGCGCGCCGTTAGATCTAGTGGAGTTGCGAGGAAGATAAGAGCCAGGAGTCATTCAATACTTCGAAGCTCAGGAGGAATAGTTAGAGTCGTCGATCTGAGAGCAGATCTGGACGTTGATCCCTTTCGTTGGGGAGAAGAGTTCGGGTTTTGAGGGAAGAGAGGTGAGCATTTTTCCTACACCGCGAAGTGCGAAGTCCCGAAGTGCTTGGGAGTTGGACCCCATGTCATAGCGGGAGGTCACATCATCGGAGGTCAAAGGAATGGGGCTAGCACTCGCTAGACTCTTAGTTCGAAGTTCGGGGATCGGGAGAGTTGGGGGTGACTCGTAGCAAAACACCCGAAGTTCGAGATCGCGAAGCGTCTTTTGGATACGCGTGTGGTCACATCCGGTGGTCACGTGGAGGAAGCTTGCACTCGGTGCTAGTTCGCATGGGTCAGGTTTCGCGCAAGGACCTGTGGATTTGTTCTGTGAGGTTCCAGGAGGGACCCGAAGAGCTACTCCAGCTCCGAGAGTTTGAAGATCCATTGACCGGGAGGTCAACAGACCCCGCTGAGGTGGGGGCACTGCATCAGGTGGTATCAAAGCTTACAACTATTGTTTTCTGTAGGCCAGAGAAGACAAAGGACAGTTGTTAAATTGAATTATGTGCAGAAGATTTGAAACATTGTCGCCAAGGAGACGTCCAGAGAGAACTATGCCCAATCCAGCTATGGAAAGGGAGATGAGAGAACTTTGTGCTCAATTATATGATATGGAGACAACACAGAGATGAACACTTGATACTAGATACATCAGTGAAGCTAAAAGAGAGAACGAAGAAGGAGCTGAAGAAGCTGTAGCCGAAGACGCTGCAGAGGAACGTTTGCTAAAAGTTGTTGCAAGAATGGGTGCCAGAGCAAAGCAGGAAATCTCGATGTATGAAGACAAGTTGGATGTTGAGGAGCTTCTAGATTGGTTTAGAGCTCTAGATAAATACTTCGACTATGAGGATGTCGAAGAAGACAAGAAAGTTAAGCACACTGTCACTAGACTGAAATGACATGCAACACTATGGTGGGATGAACTGCAGGCTGACAGGCGTTGCAAAGGAAAACAAAGAATTAAAAGTCGGGACATAATGGTAGCCAAGATGAAAGCCAAATTCATACCTAGAGATTATCAAATCAATCTGTTTAGAAGAATGCAGAATTTGAGACAAAAGGGGATGACAGTGAAGGAATACACAGAGGAGTTTTACAAGTTAAACATTAGAGTTGGTCATCGCGAGAGTGATGATGAAAAGGTCGCCAGATATATGAATGGCCTGAGATATGAGATTCAGGATGAGATGAGTATGTTGACGATCAAAAATGTGGAAGATGCTTATCAGGTTGCTCTGAAACCAGAAGAGAAATTGGCCAGGAAGCAAGGTCAAAGAGGAAGAGGTAGAAGTTTGAGTAGAGGCAAAGAAATTTCCCAAGACAGAGTACAGAAGCCCAAGGATGAAGAAAAAAAACCACATAACCACCCAAAAAGGAGAGGAAGTTCACAAGGAAGATAATATGCCAATAGAAACACTTTTCCTCGAGCAAGAGGAAGAGGAAGAGGCAGAGGAGGAGAAATAAAGTGTTTTGTCTGTGGGAAGATAGGACACAAATCTTGGGAATGCCCCGAGAGAAAGAGAGAAGGAGGAGGAGAAGCTCACATTTCAGAAGCACAAAGGCGAAGTGTTGAGGCAGAAGATGCAGAAGGTGGAAGATCCTTAATGATGAGGAAAATTCTCTTGAAGCCAGAGAAGGAGATGGAAAATCCAGTCCAGAGGAACAATTTGTTTATGACTGCTTGCAAGACCAAAGACGGGGTATGCAAGGTGATAGTTGACAGTGGAAGCACAGATAATTTAGTATCCACAGAGATGGTGGAGAAGCTGGAATTGGAGACAGTTGCACATCCAAACCCATACAAAGTTTTATGGTTGCAAAAAGGACATCAGGTAACAGTTACTAAACAACGTTTAGTTGAATTTAAGATACAGGGTTATAGAGATGAGATTTTATGTGACGTAATTCCCATGGATGTCTGTCATCTTTTGTTGGGGAGGCCTTGGCAATATGACATAAATGTTATTCATGACGGAAGAAAGAACACCTATACCTTAGAGAAGAATGGTAGAACTCATATGTTGCTGCCAATTGAGGATAAGAGGGTTAAAGGAGAAACAAGAAATACTATACTTCTCATGAGTGGGAAGGAAGTTCTGGATGAAGTCAAGAAAGATCAAGAAATGCAGTTTGTTGTAGTGAGAAAATCTAAAGTCATCGTGACCAGTACTTTGATAGATGATCTACCTGAGGAAATTCAGGAACTGCTGGAGAATTTTGCTGATATAGTGGTGGACGATTTGCCTTGTTCATTGCCGCCCATCAGGAGTATAAGCCATCACATTGACCTTATACCAGGAGCGAGTTTGCCAAACAAAGCAGTGTACATATTGACGCCGCATGAGAATGAAGAGGTTAAGAAGCAAGTCCAGGATTTGATGGACAAAGGGTTGATTAGAGAAAGCTTGATTCCATGCGCTGTACCAACAGTGTTAAGTACGAAGAAGGATGGTGGATGGAGAATGTGTACAGACTCGAGGGCTATAAACAAAATCACCATCACGTATAGATTTCCTTTACCCAGGATGGATGACTTGATGGATTGCTTGAGTGGAGCAAAGTTTTTTTCGAAAATTGATTTAAAGAGTGGATATCACCAGATACGGATGAGGGAAGGTGATGAATGGAAGAGAGCATTCAAAACAAATGAAGGACTGTATGAATGGCTTGTCATGCCATTTGGCTTGACGAATGCTCCGAGTACCTTTATGAGATTGATGAACGAAGTCTTGAAAGATTTCGTTGGTAAGTTTGTAATTGTGTATCTTGATGATATACTGATATTCAATAAGACTGAGGAGGAACACTTGAGACATTTGACTTCAGTGATGAGGAGGTTGCAGCAAAAGAAGTTGCTGATAAATCTGAATAAGTCGTCTTTCATGAAGACAAAACTCATTTATTTGGGGTTTGTGATCTCTTCGAATGAATTGAAGATGGATCCGGACAAGGTAAAAGCAATCAAAGAATGGTCATCGCCAAGGAATATCTTTGAAGTTAGAAGATTCCATGGATTAGCCAGTTTTTATAGGAAATTCATCAGGAATTTTAGTGGGATTTGTGCGCCAATGATGGATACAGTCAAGAAGAGACATAAGTATTTTCATTGGACAGAGGAAGCAGAGAAAAGTTTCAAGTTGTTAAAGGAGAAGGTAACTGGACAACCAGTTCTAGTCCTACTAGATTTCAGTAAAACATTTCAAGTGAGATGTGATGTAAGTGGATTTGCGATTGGAGCAGTCTTGAGTCAGGGTAATAGACCGGTTGCATACTTCAGTGAGTAGCTGAATGAGGCCAAAGGGAAATAGTTCACGTATGATAAAGAGTTCTATGAAATAATTCAAGCCTTGAAGAAGTGGAGGCACTACTTGGTTCTGAAGGAGTTCATTTTGTATAGCGACAACCAAGCATTACAATTTGTAACCAAACAGGAAAAACTGAACCAGAGACATGCAAAATGGGTTGAGTTTATGCAGAACTTTACTTTTGTTATAAAGCACATTTCTGGAAATGCTAACAAGGTTGCTGATGCATTGAGCAGGAGATGTTTGATTCTGCAGGAGTTACGAGTGAAGACCTTAGGTTTTGAACACCTAAAGGAGATGAACAAAGATGATTCGGATTTCAAGGATGCTTATGAAGCATGTGATAATCCTGGTTTGAGAGTCAGAAGCCAGTGGACTGAATATTTGATTCAGGATGGACTGTTGTTCAAAGGAAATCAATTGTGTATTCCAAAGTGTTCTATGAGGGAAAACCTTTTGAAGGAAAAACATAGTGGTGTATTGGCTAGACATTTCGGCCATGAAAAAACATTTGCGCAACTGCACAGTTTGTATTATTGTCCATGAATGAGGACAGATGTCAGGAAATTTGTCAATAAATGTAGAATCTGCCAGCATGCAAAGGGGAAAAGACAGAATACTGGATTGTATTAACCATTGCCAATACCAGAGAGACCGTGGGATGCGGTAAGCATGGATTTTGTGTTGGGACTGCCGAGAACACAAAGAGGATGTGATTCCATATTTTTGGTAGTCGATAGATTTTCAAAAATGGCACATTTAATTCCATGTCAGAAAACCAGTGATGCAACACACATTGCAAACTTGTTTTTCAAAGAAGTTGTTCGACTTCATGGATTGCCTAAGAGTATTGTTTCAGACAGAGATACCAAATTTGTTGGTCATTTCTGGAGGACACCGTGGAATAAGATGGGGATGGATTTATCCTTTAGCTCAACATATCACCCTCAAACGATCGATGGATAGACTGAGGTAGTAAATTGAAGTTTGGGGAATTTATTGAGGAGTTTGGTCATTGAACACCATAGTCAGTGGGGATTAGACTATGCCGCAAGCGGAATTTTCATACAATGATTCACCTAACAGGAGCACAGGAAATAGTCCATTCCAAATACTGTATGGAATGTAGCCAAGAGGAGTATTTGAGTTGAGAGACTTAGAGAAGAGTGAGTTCAGGAGTGCTGGAGCGGGAGATTTTGCAGCAGAAATGCAGGAGCTCTGTAGAAAGATCGAAGAGCGGTTGCAGAGTTCTATCCAGGAATACAAGCGCAGAGCGGATCAACATCGGAGAGAGATTCAATTTGAAGTGGGAGATTTAGTTTTGGCACACCTCAGAAAAGAAAGGTTCCCAAGGGGAACATATAACAAATTGAAAATGAAGAAAATAGGGCTGTGTAAAATCTTATGGAAGTTTGAGGCAAATGCTTATGAGATAGAATTGTCGGATGATGTGGGCATATCACCCATATTCAATGTAGCAGACCTGTATCCTTACAGAGAAGATGAAACATGAGGAGCAAAAGATCAGAAGGAAATTCAGTGGGTAAACCAAATGCCTGTAGCAGAAAGGCCACAAATGGAAAAGATCATGGATCAGAGAGTTAGCAAGAAGACCTGAAGGAAAACGTATTTTGAATACTTGGTAAAGTGGAAAGGACACTCGATTGAGGATGCCAGTTGGGAAAGCGAAGCCGATATTCATTATCATGGAAAGACAGTGCAGGAACTCATGGACATGAGTCCATGAATTTTTCAGCCAGAGGAGTATGATGCAGGAGCATTGCTAGCAAAGCACAAATGGAGAACAACTGGATATGCACCAACGCGCATTTTGAAGGGATTTTGAAATTCAAAAGAAGGCACATTAATGTAATATCTAGAAGGATGTATTTGCTTTAAATGATTTGGGGAATTGTAATGCAGATCTAGAGCATTGCTCTTATTTATCGGTTGCGAACATTTATTGTAATAAATGATAAGTAGATAGTAGCCTTTAATTCGATAAAATAGCTTAGAGTAGTAGGAGGGAAAAACTCAAGAAGACTCCCTCGTATGGGTATTGTAAGATAATTCTCATGGTAGATGCAGAAGAAAAGAGAGTAGAGAGGATTGTATGAATAGAGAAGTCGTCGCTGTTGAAAACCATGTACAGAAGCACTTGAATTAATATAAGAATGCTTTGATCCAATTGTATGGTGTATTATGGTTGCTGTATGCATCAATTGAATGATATGTTTACAGTTTATTTGTAGTCTCTGTTATGCATGTGTTTTTATGCTCATGAATGTGAATTCATGTTGAATGTATGAGTCTGTGAGAAGTGTATAAGTTTCAATTGTTTCTCTTCCTGAGAATTCCTGCAAGGAGTGCAGCGAAAAGTCTGCAAGGAGTGCGTCGACAAATTCTAGGTTTACCTCAAAAAGCTCAGGGGAGATACCGTGGAACTTATACCAACATAAGTTCAAGGAGAGAACAGAGCCGTGCAAGGTGTGTGCAAACATGGTTAAGTCTTAGACTTATCCAACCCGAGAGAGAGGTTGAAGAACTTCTGTTGCGAGGAGTGCACAGAGTTGGAGTTTCCAGATAGCCAGAGGTTATCGTGAAGGCCACAAGGAGTGCGAGTAGGATTCTTGATATTCCTTGAGTTTGCAGCGAGAATCAAGATCGGGAAGGATAGGGTTGTCAAGAGTTCAAAGGAAGGACGAGGGTCGAAGTCACCTCGTGGAAAACAAGTTCAAAAGGGTTGACGTAGAGTTTGATAGAGGAAACCTGTCAAGAATCTCAACGAACGGTAGAGATCCCTGGAGGAGAGATTTGTTGACAGTCGCGCACCATTAGATCTAGTGGAGTTGCGAGGAAGATAAGAGCCGAGAGTCATTCAATACTTCTAATCTCAGGAGGAATAGTTAGAGCCGTTGATTTGCGAGCATATTTGGCCGTTGATCCCTTTCGTTGGGGAGAAGAGTTCGGGTTTCGGGGGAAGAGAAGTGAGCAGTTTTCCGACACCGGGAAGTGCGAAGTCACAAAGTGCTTGGGAGTTGGACCCCAGGTCATAGCCAGAGGTCACATTGTCGGAGGTCAAAGGAACGGGGCTAGCACTTGCTAGACTCTTAGTTCGGGGATCGGGAGAGTCGAGGGTGGCTTGTAGCAAAACACCCGAAGTCCGAGATCGTGAAACGTCTTTTGGATACGCGTGTGGTCACATCCGGTGGTCACGTGGAGGAAGCTTGCACCCGGTGCTAGTTCGCGCGGGTGAGGTTTCGCGCAAGGACCTGTGGATTTGTTCCGTGAGGTTCCAACAGGGATCTGAAGAGCTACTCTAGCTCCGAGAGTTTGAAGATCCATTGACCAGGAGGTTAGCAGACCCCGCTGTGGTGGGGGCACTGCATCAGAAAACGTTGGAGGAATTTGAAACATTGCAACTTAAGGAAGTTGAACAATCCTGCATAGATAGAGAGGGATTATTGAGGGATCATCCTCCACACTATAAGATGTATATATTATATTGGATATAAAGGATAATGAGGAGCAGGATGGAGGAGAGAGAAGAAAAAATGATGTTGATATTGTAGGAACATCAAGAACTGATGGTTCATCACACCTCCTAGATTCAGTCAGTTGGGTGGTTGACCTACATATGGATACATTCAGTTGAGTGATCGACTAGATATTTACAGTAGTTGGTCAAGTAGTCAACATGCTTGTTGGGTGGAAAATCGACTAATAATCGAAGATAGTCGGGTGATAGATTTACCAACCCAACAATCGACTGTGAGTTAGATGCATCCTTGTCGAGCCGAATAGACAAAACAAATTTGATGGAGTTAACTCTAACAAACGACGATTATATGTGGACAAGATCTTCCTATTTTCATTGAAGTTGGTTAGATCTTAAGGATATAAATAGTAGACCCATTGGTAAACCATATTTCTTATTGTGGTCAACTTCTCGTCCACTGCTTTTTTTTTACAGATTTTGTGCTTGGATCTTGTCCTCCATCAACGATGGGCATGTTGGATGCAGATGAATTTCTAATGCTTCAGAAACTACAAGAGATTCGTGAGAAGAAGGCCATTGCCTTGGAAGAATCTCACAACTGTCTTCTTGCAGAAGTAACTGCTTGCAGAAGTCACTGCTTGTAGAATTTCGTTGCACAATTGTAGAATGAGAATAAACTATTAGCAAATAAGTTGAAGACATCCCATACCTTGCTGGAAGATGAGGCTTCCCTTTTTCAAACCAACCTTCTACAATGGTTTGATGAAAAATCTAGGGAAATAATTGACCTAGAAAAGACAATGGAAACCATTTTTCAAGATTTGGCGGATGATTTTGGGAATAAAACCGATCTTGTCAATGATCTTGTGAAGGAGGTGAAAACCCTTTCTGATGAAAATGTTGCCTTGAAGACAAAAAATGTAGAACCGAAGAATCAATTAAAGACCGCAGAAAACCTATTCTAGACTGCTGTGACTGAGCACTCCAGGAGGGTTACTTCCATGGGGAACATTATGGAAAGATTTTTCTAGACTATTGTAGACGAATTTTAGGACAAGTATGACCTTCTTGAAGACTTGGAGGAAGAAATAAAAGCTCTTCCTCATACAACATTGAGCACAAATGTCAACTAGTTGATGGAGACAAATGCCCAACTGACTCGTGAGGTTGTCCACTTGCAAGCCTCCATTGATGATCTTCGTGAAGAATTTTCTCCTCTTCAAGAAGATAACAATCGACTGTTTGACGAATATCATGAATTGAAGGAAGATTATGATGCCACATTATTGTAGCTGTTTGAGAGGGATGAGACTCTTTAGGGTTTGCATGACTGCAAACAGAACCTTGAAGAAGAAGTTCACCAACTATAGATAGCTGAAAAGAATGTTGAGAAGACTGTTGAGAAGAAGATTGTTTTTCTTGAGCTTCCAGGCTCACCTATTTCTTCTTCCATCATTGCTGCTAGTCCAACTGTTTGTGAGAAGAATGTTGATGTTGTTGAGCTGCCAAGCTCACCCATTTCTTCTCCACCCTCTGATGCTCCTTGTAAGCAAGATGTTGTTAATTTATGCTTTAATACTAATGATTGTGTTTTTTCTCCTAGCTTTGAAAAAGACACTACAGGTATCGTATCCTGACTACTCAACAAGATGGGATATACCAGAGGAGGACTTGGGAAGAATGGATAGGGTATTGCTGCCCCTATTATGCCTAAGATAAAATATCCAAGAACAAGTTTTGGATATGATGTTGTTTCCTCCTTTCCTACACTTTCCCTTGCTGCAAACAAGGAATTTATGCTCGTTGCAGGCTGAATTCAGAATGATTTTCCAACAGAGCAATATACTGAACCGATTGATGAGATGGTTGTTCCTAACATGCCAGAAGCTGAGAATATTATTGTTGATGACATTGATGCTGATATATTGGGTTGTTCTACTCTAGAGAGTACACCAGACCCTGAGCCTATATCTCTTAATCATCCAACACAGACCTCTGCACCTTATCGTCATCCTCGCCATAGAAATTGAAGGAATGCAAATCATGCTTTTAGATCTTTGCAGAAGAGACATGAAAGACAAAATCGTGGACCCATACTGACTACTAGGATAGATTGTGGTTGGATTAATGAGTGGTCTTGGGCACATCTAACCAGATGTTTGAGGAGTTCCTCCACTGTGTTTAAGGGGGGAGTAATTGCAGTTGCTGATATGTAAACCCAACTGATGTGCTTGGATTTGTTGAGACTGATCGAACCATGTTCAATTGTGTTGTCTGGAGCTGTACTTCTGCTTATTGTACCTGATACATAGACTGTTTAGCTTGGCATAGACTGTTGGATTGATAGATATTGATTATATTGGTGCATTCTTATCTAGTCGACTCATTGATTGGATGGTGTTGTCTTGTTGTCTAGTCGCCTGATTGACTAAGACCGTGTTTGGGCAGCATATTTTGCAATGAGTTTGCAATGGATGACTTATCATGATTAACTAGGGTCTCTGAAGCTAGCATAAAGGTTTCTAGGACGATTTTAAAAACTGTATCTTCTCGGACTATGGGAGATCCCATAAGCATGGTGTCATGTACAAACTGTAGGTGAGACAAAGGGGCCAAAGAGGGGTGGAGCCTGAGGCCCTTTAGTTGTTTCTGATTGAGGGTAGCTTTGAGACTGCATCCAAGGATTTTTGTTGCTAGAATGAAAAGAAAGGGGGAAGGAGGATCCCCCTGACGAATTCCTCTAGAGGGGTTGAACGTGGCCAAAAGTGTCCCATTAACCAAAATGGAGAATAAAGCTAAGGATATGAGATACTTTATTCAGATAATCCAGTCCTTGTAGAAACCAAACACAACAAGAATTTGTGTTAGAAAGGACTAGTTAAGGCGATCATAGGCCTTGGACATATCCAGTTTTTTAAGCATGCCAAGAGACTTGGAGGACTTCAAGAAGTGGATGGTTTTGTGTGCTAAGATGATGCCATTCATGATTTTCCTGCCCTCGACATAACCTCCTTGTTACAGTGAGATTAGTTTGGGAAGAATAGGCTTGAGCCTTGTAGCTATGGTTTTGGAGATGATCTTATAAATGACATTGCAAAGAGAGATTGGTCGGAATTTATTAACAGAGTTGGGGGCTTGTGATTTGGGGATGCTAGTAATAAAGGTGGAGTTGAAAGCTTGAAGTATGGTCCTCGAGGTCCAAGATTTTTCCACTTCTTGCCAAACTTCCTGGCCCACAATAGGCTAATAGGTTTGGAATTAAGTTTGTTGTAAAGCCATCTAGGGCCAGTGCCTTGTTAGTTGGGAGTTCTTTGACTATGTTGGATACTTCCTCAAAGGATATTGGTGTCATCAAGCTGTTGTTTTGCTCTGGGGTGACCAATGTTGTTATGTTCTTTAATATGTTGATTGTTGCTTCTTCTCTTTGGTCTGGTTGTTCTATTAGAATCTGACTGAAGTGTGTTCTAAGTTCATTTTCAATGTCCTTGTTTGGTTCTAGAACCTCCTTTGTCTTTGCTCGTAGGGACAAAATGCAGTTACGAGTCCTTCAGTTAATCATGGAGTTGTGGAAAAACTTGGTGTTTTTGTCTCCCTCTTTAAGCTATCTAGTTCTCGATTTTTGGCACCATAGAGTTTCTTCTTGCTTCTCCCTACTGCTTAAGTATTGTTGGATTTCGTGTTCCTCCTTTGTGTGTTGTTCTATTATGCCTTCTTGGATGATCTTTTCTTCTAGTATTTCCATTTATGTTTCCAATTTCTGCTTGGCTTCGAATATATTCCCAAATATGTTTTTATCCCATTATTTGATTTGTTGCTTTACAATCTTTAATTTTTGGTTGAGATGATACATCCTGCTGCATCGATGGATCCTACTCTGTGACCACCAGATCTTGAGGTTGGGCATAAAGTATGGGTGATCAAGCCAAAAAATTTCAAATCGGAAGGGTTTGGGTTTTGGGGTTGAGAGATTAGTCCAGGAAAGAAGAATAGGCCAATGGTCAGACCTTGTCTATGGTAGGATTTCAGCTGAAAAGTTGGGTTTGCTTAGCTTTAATGATTTAGAAATGAGGAAGCAGTCCAATTTGACAGTAAATTGGTGGGTTCATCCCTATTACTCCCCAAACTAGCATCCCTTGGGGGATGTTATGGCGATAACACGATACGGGAAATGCACCACTGCCACCTTAGTACGATCTCCCCTTCACTTTATTCCATCTCCAAGAGACCAAGGGGGTATCCCAATCCTTCCAACTACACACTTCAATATATGTTAAATAGGGTAATGCCTTAGTAGCCAAATGCCTTTAAGATTACTCAAACAAATATTAGGGGAAAAACTACCAAGTATATATAGAGGGTTAGGAGCTAAATAAACAAGTGCTAAGATCTGAAATAAAGAACTGTTGCAGAAATATACATTGACACATAAATAAATCACTCTTAAGGTGAGGGAAATGACGTTTTTAGCCACAAAAGAGTGAGATTTCACCATACAAACCAAGCATAAAAGTTATGCCAATAGTAACACTTGTTTGATGGATGTAAATGGACAAACTTGATGCTATCCCGAATTTCCAAAATATAATTTATGATAGAAAATGCAATAAATTGCAGATTTGGATCATAAAAAGTGACTCAAGAGTGCTTAGAAGTAATTGGGATGAAAATCATTGGGCACTTCTTGTTGGGAAAATGATATATTAGTGTAAAAACAACCCAAAAACAAATTAATGCAAGTACAAATGAGATTTATCCAAGAAATTACTTGAAACTTACAAAAAATGGTGTGATTTATCCAAGCAATTACTTCAAACTTGCAAAAAATGGTGTGAATCCCCCTAGGGTTCCACCAAAAATCTCTAAAATGAAATATAAGAGCAATGGACCCTAAAGGAGATGAATTTCACTATTAGAATGTATCAAACAAACTTAATAAACAATCCCAAAGTGAAATAAGAGCAAGGGTAGGGTTAGATTTCAGCTTTTAGGGTTACTCTATGGTTTCAAGAATTATGATTTTTATTTGCTATAATGAATTTCCAAAATTGAATAAACCATTAAATGAGTCACAAAACATTAAATTCAACCTTGAAGCACAATTCCAATAGGGCCGATTTTCCTTCTAGGGTTAGAAAATCAAGAATTAAGCACAAACCCACAGATAAATATGTCTAGAAAATAAATGTAAATCGTTAACTTTGCACTATAATTTTTTTTTTTGATGGTTTATATCTTTTATATATATTTTTTATTTTCATATATAAAGAGATATTGAAAATTTAGGGTTTTGGCTGGTGAATGTTAGGAGTTAGGGCATAGCCTTATCTCCACCTAGGGCTTGTGGGATCAAAATGTATGCCCCCGACACGATTTTCAATGTAACCAGAATTTCCACTCCCGTGCGTGGGATAATATTGTAATATGCTAGCATGAGTCAATTTTTGTTTAGTTACCTATGACTTTATCTTTAGTTTCATCGAGTGTTTTTCTTCCTCAGGTAATTAACCTTGCTTAACTGTGATTTTAACTATCCTTGAGTTTTTCACTCACAAATAATTCTCCAAAGTGGTGAAAGGCGTTCTAATGATCGAACCTAAAGGATAGATAAGGTCTAGGAGTGTTTTAAATGACCATGCTAGACATTTCCTAGAGTCGAGTCTTGCAGAATTTCGTTAAGTTTTGATAGGATTTTTTAAATAATTAAATTTCCCGCAAATTGGGGATTTTTAATTATTTTTTATGTAAATTGTAAAAAAGTGGTCCTTGGGGATTTTTGTATAGGGGTATGAGTACTCAAATCAAATGGTTCATGAACCCCTACACCCTTGGACCAAGTCTCAGCTCATTTGGACAATTTTGCTAATCCATTGTCCATGAGGAGTCCAAGTCGGTCAAAAATCAACATGTAATTGGCTTAATTAAAATAGTCAAATTTTGTAAAAGTCACTAAAGTCATGAGAAAGAATGGGAAACGTGTCCCAAATGCATTTCCTAAGTTGGAAAAATGATTTCCAACTTAGAAAGACCCCCTTTGCTTAGCCCACAACTCACATTGACCATCTCCTTAGAAGAGGGGCGTCTCGCTTTACTCAATAACTCATGAAAAATTAAAAATACATCATGGGGGCCCTCAATAATTTTGTAGTACCCCCTATTCATCCCCACTACACTATTAATTAATGGGGAATGTGGTTTCCCCCTTCCCCACTCACCCCTCAACCCTCACATCACTCTCCAAACCTAGAAGTGCGCCCCTCTTGATGAGACCCTCCTCCCATGGATGGATGCCACTTGGAGCACATCCAAGTGGGGTCTCTCCTCACCTTTGACTATAAATTGGACCCTCTCCTCCTCATTTCTTCATCATCTTTTGGAGCAAGTTTATTATGCCAAAAATTTTCTCATTCTTTCCCTCTTTCTCTCATGTTCTCATGTGTAAATCTTGCTACAAATATTTGTAGCAACATTTTGTGGATAATAAAGGAAGCTTTGGAGAATCTATGGTGTGCATTGGGATTCTTCTTGGTGTTTTGTATGGTGTTTTTTTGAGGTGATATAACTACATTTCATTTTATTGCATTTTGCTTTCACTAGTTTCACTTGGAGACTCAAACAAAGTATTTTGCTTGGGTGCTATTAGTAGTAGTATTGCTATTGATTTTGTGGTAGTTTCCTTGAAGTTTGAAAAGTATTTTACAAGCTTTTTGGATGCTCTCACCTCCTTGTTTCCTTGTGTAGCAAAGACAAGTTTGTGGTAGATCACTAGAGGGTTGAAGGAGTGGTTTTAGAGTGGAAAACTCACTCTTTTCAATCATCCAAAGTTTCCAATATTTATCTAACATTCTTTATCTCCTTTATCTCGTTTCTAAGCATTGTTATGACATAGAATAGGTACTAAGAGTATCATTTTCATATTCAGAAATTTATATTTAAATTGGTGTTTCATTGGACTAATACTAAGTTAACAAGTTTCTTGGTTTTGTAGCTTTTCCTATAAAATATACCTTGTTGTTTTTTTACACAAATTTTTAGCAATAAGGAGGAAGTGCTATTGGTATTGAGCCCCAAAGGCCCTCAAAAGGCATTGTAAGTTGGGATATTAAATCCCCCTTCTTATCCTTATTCTAAGTCATTGTAAGCCACCCTTGAGAGTCTCTTGGGTGTGCCTTCTCTCAATTTTATTTCAAAAATTTGATATTGTAATAATTAGAAAATATCGCCAACACCTTGCAAAGAGAGTGGCGTAATCCATCCTTGCAAAATCGTGAAGGCTAGAAGTAGTTTTATTTCTTGCTTTTCCTTTTACACCCAACTTGGCCAAAACGATAGACATTGTGCCTCCACTTGTGCCATTGTTGTGGGGTTGCAATTTCATTTTTTAAGCAAACTACAAAGCATTTCAATCATTTATTTTTTGCCTCACCTTGCAAGAAATTGGCATAAGCCATCCTTGCAATAACGGAAGGCTTGTATAATTTTAAATCATTGCAAAAGTAATCTTTTTGTGCTCCATTTTTGCCCCGTATTCTCTCCCCTTGCCACTTTGTGGATACTGGGTGACAAGAAAGGGAAAAGGTTGGGAGTTTAGTAATTAGGCATCCAATCATTATTGTTTCCACCATAAAAAAGGAGGCTTGAGGAAGATACTTGGGGTGCTAGGTCAGGGATGATCTCACGACACTAGGTATCCCCCGGGTTGAGTACACTTGCTCTTTGGATTTGACCTATGGAGCTAGGGTAAGGCCTTGTTTTCCTTGCTTATTGAGCACCCAATACTTCTTTTTGGTCGAGAGGATAACGGTTTGGGGTAGTCACATAGTTTAGGCTTCAATCTATCACATTTAATCCCCCTTATTTTCGTCCTAATACACACCTGGGGTAACGCGAAAGAAACCTTCAATCCACTTGGTGTGTTCTTGGGGGAAATTCTCGAGTCAAGGTGTTGTCACCTGATCCTCAACTCCTCCGTCTAGGCCAACTCCTAGCGAAGCCAAGGGGGGTAGTCCCTATAAAAATAAAACTAAGGCTTTTCTAAACTAGGAAAGAAAAAACACTTTAATCTAGGAGTTTATTGCTAAAAATAAAATCAGATCATTCACCATTTAACATTTATCATCATAAAGAACACTTTGCTCATGAAACATTCATACATCAAAAGGATACAACATCTGCAATATTCAAGAGCGTAAAAGAAGATTAATAACATGCATAAATGTAACTGCTCACATAAGGTAAATTGAATGTACTTTTAACCAATGCCTTAAAGGGAGTCGTGGGCAGTGTAGATCGAAGATTTTATTAAGATAAATTTTGTAATTAGTTAGTGAAAAGTGTTTGGCCCCTTAGGAAGCTTGTTCTCTGCTTGGACTTGCTGAGAGTTTATCGAAACCCGATGGTCTCACCAGTAAACTCACCGATAGTGTTGGATGTACAACACGATGAATCGTCTTACTTCGCAGGTCACTTTTAGGCTTTTTTCTCCCAATGAACTCACAATCTTAAGGTATTTCCCTATTAAACTAGCAAGGTTCAATTACTTGATAAAACTTGAAAAAGATAGACCACACACCCTGCTTTGTAATTGAGGCACTTGCACAAACACTTGAAAGAAATGAATTTGCAACAATTAAATGATGTACCCTGCTTTGTAGTTGAGAGAGATGAACAAGATACTGCTTGAAAATTAAATATTGTTGCAAAACTGATTGAAGAAAGAAAATACTTAAGAACCAACTAAGTAAGTATGCATGAAAATTTGAGAATTAGTTAACATGCATAAGAATTAGAGTGTTGTAGTGTGTTTGATATGTTTGACTTGTGTATTTGATTGTTATATTTTAAGCATGCACAACTCAAAAAAAGACAAAGCAAACCCACAACACAAATCCCCTTAAGGGGATGAAGAACTGGACATAAAGGGCCCGCTTTTATTTGCACTATTACAATAGAGAGTTAGAGTTCTCTTTGAGATTTTAACTCTCTTAGAAGAAGATGGATTCTTATTAGTAGATCATTAAGAAGAATACAAGAAGAAAAGAGAAAAGAAGGAAACTTCGTTTTGATGAAGTCACAACCCCCCAGGGTCTCCGAGAGCCTTGATTTTGCCCAAAACTGGCAGAATCTCCTCTTGAACCTGTATTTGCTGCAACGAAATAACAAACAAATGAAGTTAGAAGCAATGGAAAACAGATTTAAACAAATAAAAAAAAAAATTCAAATTTTCTGAAAAAATTTCCAATGCAAAAAATGTAAATTTTCGGGCTTTTTGAAGCTTTAAACAAACCTAACTTAGGCTCTTTTTAGTGACTTCTATTTGTTGTTTTAGGACAACAAACAGTAAACCTATAAACAACTAGATAAATAAGTTAAAACTAAGCACAAACTTCGGTCTAAACTATAGATGAAAAGACCAAGAAAATGCCTAAAATTGCCTAGATCTATCTTTTAAAATTTGACAAATTTTAGCCTAGATCTAGAAAAACATGCATGCAAACTTTAGATGTTTAAGAATGAAATATAGACTTGCTCTAACTTGCATGCAATTAAAGAAAGAAAGATGAAAATAAATTTTATTGGTTTTTTGGAACTTCCGTCTGAGCCTGAAACTTTGGGCTATGGGGTTCTCTTGGTATGAAAAAGAGGGAGCTTGATCTCAAAATATTTGGACGATGACAATGGAAACCACCATCTGTCAATCCTCCACCTTGAGGAACCTGTAACTACACACTTCAATCCTGCACAAAATTGTTAAAGACCTTCCCTACACACATAGCTCATAAATGCATGTTAGATTTAATAAAAAATAAAATATGCATTGAAGAATCTATGAAGTAAAGAAGAAGTAAGATAAATCAATCTAGATTACTCTTACCCTATTATATGATAGCATACCTACAAGGCTTTAACAATTAAGCATAAAATTAAAATGTAAACCAATACATGTTACCTCATAAAAATATTTGCATTTAGGTGAAGACAACCACACATTTGAGTCCACACCAATATAGCTCCAAAGACTTTTTATTCCAAATGCTTGCAACAATATTACAATAGCTTCTTCGCCCAAGACTAAACTAACTAAAGGAGAGGTCGACCCTTTCTTAAATGGGAATGGGAGGTGATAACTGCAATGTAGAGGCGCGTTAAGTTAGGTTTAGGGTTTAGGGAATGTGTGGGGATATGAGAGAGTTACGTGGGAGTGAAGAGTAGATACGTGGGAGTGAAGGGGAGTGTAGTGGAGAGGTGTTAGGTAAAGGGGAGAGGATGTGGAGTGAAAGGGGAGTGGAGGCGAGTGAAGGGAAGTGTGAGTGGGAGTAAGCGGAAGTGATGGGTTAGTTAAGGGATGCGTGGGCCCTTTAAGAGATGCGCTAAGGTTTGGGAATGCGCCACCTAGGAGAGGGAGTTGAGTTCCCACATTGGGATCTCCTCCTAGTCCACCTTATCTTTAGTTAAGTCGACCTCACCTTAGCTAACTCACCTTAGGCCTTTAGTCAACTAGGGACATAAAAAAAACATCGCCTTAGGCTTTTAGTCAACTAGGGACATAAAAAAAACATGTCTAAAACATGTTCTCTAGTTCTCCTTAATTTTAGGAGATTAATTAAATTACCCCTTTTCCATAAATTTAGAGTAAAATTGATTTTTTAGTGATAATAATCACTTTTTAGTCTTGAAAAATTGGAAATAGGGGTTTACATCATACTCTGAACTAGAAAACCACTGTAAATATGACATGTGACAATGTTTGATGCCATATTTTTTTACATTTATTGACTCAGAATTAATAAATTCCATTTTTACGGGAATTTAATTAATTCACTGAAAACTTAAAAAAAAACCTATCAAACCTAGACGCAATTTCCAAATGACTCAATCAGTATGTCCTAGCATGAGCTTATATACATTTAGACACTAGACATTGGATTTTCCATGCCAAAATCTACTTGCCAGCACATACTCCGACTTTGGAGCTAAGTCTTCTGAGCGAAAAAGCTTAGAAATTATTTTTTCTTCTCACTAAGGCAAGCGGAAAAAATAATTAACGAGTAAAAAAAACACTCCAAAGTATGTGCTCACTCCTGGTCTTGGGTGGCCAATAGCCTTTTACAATCTCTCATACTTAGGACATTTATTACAATGGTGGAAATGCGGAAAAAAAAGGGTCTTTCACAAGACATGCTAAACTCTGAAATCTGCAAATATGAGCACTGTTTGCTCATCTTCTGGCGGCTCTTCAGAAAATCCAGCTTGTGCAAACTGGTCGATAACACCCCTAATCAAAGAGAGACTTAAAACTTACTAAAATTAACCTACACACTACATTCACAACATTTGCAATCTCACTTTCAAAGCAATTTACTTTTCAAGTTTTGCAATCATATTTTAAGGCAATTTACTTTTCAATTATTTTAAGCAAGTTACTTTCAACCAAATCACTTCTCAAGCAACATCTTTCATTGTGGATATCTCATGTTCATTGGTTTAGGATCTAACTTTTCTTTTGTATAGTTGTAATATCATTTAATTGGTTATTCTTTTATTTCATGACATGTTTCAATTATTTCATTATCTAACTATTCTTTAGTTTCTTTTATGTATTTTGTGCAATTATCTAATTTATCATTTTCATTGTAAGATATCTTGCCATATTCAATTTGTAGGTTTCATTTCGTAATTATCTCAAGTGTAAAGTAATTTCTTTCTTTATTGTTGATAATCCCATAGCATTGTTTATTTCTTGTATAATTGTACTTAGATATTTTGTTGTAACTTTAATTGACCCCATTTCCCAACCTTAGGCACTAGTCATAGTTGACTTAGGGAAAGGGCTGATTTTAATTAAAGATTTGCATTTGTGTTTTTTCTTGCCATATAGGCTAGCTCCTCCCTAGGAGTAAGCCTAGACAAAATAAGTTCAAGTCGAGGTGATAGTCGGCTTGAACTTAGGCATTGTACCTCCAAGGACACACTAAGTGGATTGAGACTTTTTCCATGTTTACAAGTGTGTATAAGGATGGAAGCATGGCTGATTTAGCCTTTTTGGTACAACATTCCACTTGAAAAAGGTTTTGGGGACCTCAAGACATGGCAAGGAATGTTCCTTGGCCATTACTTTTTCAATGTCGACCTAAAATGTGTTGATTTTTTATTAGTTTTGTTAACATCATATTTACCATAGCATTTTTATCTTCTTTTAACATTCAATAACCATATACTGAAACATAAAGAAGCGGACAAACAAACACAAGAAGACACAAAGATTTATCCTGGGAAACCCTTCTTCACAAGGGAGAAAAACCCAACAAACTTTTCTTAGAGAGAATATCTTTTCCAATACAATATAACCAAGAACCAACTCTATCCACTAGAACAAACCAACAAAGAAGAATACTTATCTCCACAAGAGATAACCCAACAATGTAGAATGTAGCTACATCAAACCCTAGCCAGAGCGCTAGAGTAATTGGCCTCCACCAGTGTACCACCAAGATAAAAGATAAACCAACGAACCTGCTCCCTTCTTCCTTTTGGATTGCAGCTGTTACTGCACCTCTCCATTGGACTTGCACTATGAGTGAGTGAGTGAATGTGATAATTGAGAAAGGCATCACCTTTATTTATACTGGACTAGGCAGGTGTCTTTTCCAGTAGGGCAAACCTGTCTTCCTGGAAAATATATTTTCACTTTGTCTTTTTCTTGTGGGGACAACTTCTATTCTGGAGCATTGTATTTATACTTTATTACTTTTCTGTGGGGTCGACTTCTCTTCTGGGATATTCTAATTTATTTCGAGGTTTTTTGGATCTGTTCAATGGTTTTCCTTTGACTTTTGGCATCTTCATCTCTAAGAAAATTTATCCTGGAGGTGAATACCTCTCGCTACTACCAAAAACATCAACACTCCCTATTAGCTAGGCAAGTATTCTTCATGATGTTCTCCTCTGGTCCTCGTAGCCCCGTAGGCTATTCGATGGTCCTTAGACCATGCCATGGTCACACAGACCATGCTACAGGTAGCATCATCATGTCACACATGGCTACAACCAATGTGGATCTATCAATATTGTCTAAGGGATACAACCTGCTAGAGAACACTAGGGATACAACCTCGTAGTGTGTGTCATCATTGTCAAGGGCTACAACCTCAAGAGGGATACAACCTCGTAGTATCTCAACACATTCTTCATAGCTACCCAATGCATATGTTTCAGTTGACTCATGAACTGGATAAATGCACTCACTGCATAGAAAATATTTGTTCTGGTGTTAACCGGATACATCAATGATCCAATCAACTTCTTGTACATAGTTGGATCAATCAAGTCTGAATCAAAAGAAGGCTCACTCAACTTCTTCAGATTAGACACCATCGGTGTAGCCATGGACTTACATTCCAACATTCCAAATCTCCTCAAAATCTCAAATGTATACTTTCCCTGAATCAAGAAGAACTCATTAGTTCTTTGCCGCACCTCTGGTCCCAAGAAATAGTGCATCATGCCAAGATCCTTCATTTCAAATTAAGAGGCCAACTCATGTTTGCATCAAGAAATGGGGCGCTTTGCTCCGGTGAGAAATAAATCATCAACTTCCAGGATCAAAATCAAGGATTCACCATCAACAATATTATAGTACAGGTTGGCCTCAACAACACTCTTGTTGAAACCCAAACTCATGAGGTATCCATCAATCCTCGCATACCAAGCTCAAGGTGCCTACTTGAGTCCATATAGGGTCTTCTTCAACCTGCACACATGGGACTCCTTCCCATGAATCATGTACACCTCTTCCTCAATCTCTCTGTTGAGGAAGCATGTCTTCACATCCATCTGATGTAGTCTCCAACCCATGGCCGAAGCAAGGGAAATGATCGTCCGAATGGAGGTGTACTAAGCAACAGGAGCAAATGTCTTCTCATAGTCTATTCCCTCTACTTGAGAGAATCCTCTAGCCACAAATCTCGCTTTGTGCTTCTCAATGCTCTTGTCAATTGCATGTTTGATCTTATATATCCACTTGGAAATCACCACAGACTTCCCCTCAGGTCTCGGAACAATATCCCACACATCATTCTTCATGATGGACTGATACTCCTCCATCATGGCATCTCTCCATACCTGCTGACTAGATGTCTCCTTATAACATGAAGGCTCATAATCAATGTTGTGGCTCATCGCTGTAACATAGATCGAGAATCTCTAAGGTCTCTTACTTTCTCTGAAAGTACCACGGGGAGCTGCATGTCTCTCTACCTCCTGCGAAGTCTTACGAGCCCATGCAGGCCTCTTTTGGCCTACTACAATACATCAATAGGATATATTGGATCAACTGTCTCAACGGGTTCATCTGGCTCCCTCTGAACTGCTGAAAGGTGAGGGGGAGAAGACACCATCTCCTCCTGCTTCTCACTGTCAATCTCCAAGTGAGATCCTCTAGATTTCCTGACGGATAGCTCCTCCTCAAGTGAAACATCCCTGCTCAGATCAATCTGTCTCTGACCTGGGATGTAGATCTGATATGCCTTCGAAGACTCACTGCACCCAACAAATGTACCCTTTCTTCATGAAGGGTCTAACTTCGTCCTTTTCTCCTTGGGTACATGAATGTGTATAGGACATCCAAATATCCTGAGGTGTCCAACCTCAGGCTTCACTTCGGTGAAATCCTCCTCGGGAGTCATGTTCCTTAAAATCCAAGTCTGAAGATCACATAGTATAAGTATCCACTATCATAGGCCCACACAAATCTGAATGCACCAAGTTCAAGATCCCCTTGGATCTGCTGTCATTGCCCTTAAAAGATCCCTTGGAATTATTTCCAAGAGCACAACCTCTGTGAATGCCATCATGCTCTACACAAAGCACTGGAAGATTTTTCACCATCTTCCCCAGAGAGGGAAGAGCTATATAATGCAAATGACCAAGTCTCCTATGCCATAATTCACTCAGACTGGTAGAATTATGTACCAGGGCTTGAACTGGTCGAACTATCAATCTGTACAAACTCCTTGTCTGGTCAGACTGCTTTATGTCTCAAACAAGAGACTATATAATATGTTTCCTTCTACAACCGTCACTCTAGCTCCCTCTTAGAGCTATCACTGGTGACCTGCCGCCGTGGTAACCTGCCCGGAACAAGAAACAAGAATAACAACATCTCCATGGAAACCTCCATGGAATTTAACAATATAACATGCCCGGAACAAAGTCAACAACCAAGAATATCTCCTAGAGGATATTAATTTAGCTTGCAAACAAGTGCATCTCATAATGATGATAACTTCAATAGATCAAAACGCAACATAAGATCGCAATAATGTCATAACCACTAGAGGCATATCAAAACAATCAAACCTAGAGTCTTCACTTCCAGGGAGGGTGTGTTGTTTCTCTGAATGCACTGGATCTGAAATCCCTTTGGATCTACATATTGTCGTTTGGACAAAAGATCCCTTCTCATGCAAACACCCTCATGATAATGATACACTTTTAAACATATACAAGCGCATACCTCTGAAATTGTAGCACCATCCAACTTGTCTTCTAATATCACGGCTTGCGCAACTGGAAACTGGAAACTGTGA
>ML794534.1:228927-250435 GCA_009831015.1 Picea engelmannii
TCACAGTTTCCAGTTTCCAGTTGCGCAAGCCGTGATATTAGAAGACAAGTTGGATGGTGCTACAATTTCAGAGGTATGCGCTTGTATATGTTTAAAAGTGTATCATTATCATGAGGGTGTTTGCATGAGAAGGGATCTTTTGTCCAAACGACAATATGTAGATCCAAAGGGATTTCAGATCCAGTGCATTCAGAGAAACAACACACCCTCCCTGGAAGTGAAGACTCTAGGTTTGATTGTTTTGATATGCCTCTAGTGGTTATGACATTATTGCGATCTTATGTTGCGTTTTGATCTATTGAAGTTATCATCATTATGAGATGCACTTGTTTGCAAGCTAAATTAATATCCTCTAGGAGATATTCTTGGTTGTTGACTTTGTTCCGGGCATGTTATATTGTTAAATTCCATGGAGGTTTCCATGGAGATGTTGTTATTCTTGTTTCTTGTTCCGGGCAGGTTACCACGGCGGCAGGTCACCAGTGATAGCTCTAAGAGGGAGCTAGAGTGACGGTTGTAGAAGGAAACATATTATATAGTCTCTTGTTTGAGACATAAAGCAGTCTGACCAGACAAGGAGTTTGTACAGATTGATAGTTCGACCAGTTCAAGCCCTGGTACATAATTCTACCAGTCTGAGTGAATTATGGCATAGGAGACTTGGTCATTTGCATTATATAGCTCTTCCCTCTCTGGGGAAGATGGTGAAAAATCTTCCAGTGCTTTGTGTAGAGCATGATGGCATTCACAGAGGTTGTGCTCTTGGAAATAATTCCAAGGGATCTTTTAAGGGCAATGACAGCAGATCCAAGGGGATCTTGAACTTGGTGCATTCAGATTTGTGTGGGCCTATGATAGTGGATACTTATACTATGTGATCTTCAGACTTGGATTTTAAGGAACATGACTCCCGAGGAGGATTTCACCGAAGTGAAGCCTGAGGTTGGACACCTCAGGATATTTGGATGTCCTATACACATTCATGTACCCAAGGAGAAAAGGACGAAGTTAGACCCTTCATGAAGAAAGGGTACATTTGTTGGGTGCAGTGAGTCTTCGAAGGCATATCAGATCTACATCCCAGGTCAGAGACAGATTGATCTGAGCAGGGATGTTTCACTTGAGGAGGAGCTATCCGTCAGGAAATCTAGAGGATCTCACTTGGAGATTGACAGTGAGAAGCAGGAGGAGATGGTGTCTTCTCCCCCTCACCTTTCAGCAGTTCAGAGGGAGCCAGATGAACCCGTTGAGACAGTTGATCCAATATATCCTATTGATGTATTGTAGTAGGCCAAAAGAGGCCTGCATGGGCTCGTAAGACTTCGCAGGAGGTAGAGAGACATGCAGCTCCCCGTGGTACTTTCAGAGAAAGTAAGAGACCTTAGAGATTCTCGATCTATGTTACAGCGATGAGCCACAACATTGATTATGAGCCTTCATGTTATAAGGAGACATCTAGTCAGCAGGTATGGAGAGATGCCATGATGGAGGAGTATCAGTCCATCATGAAGAATGATGTGTGGGATATTGTTCCGAGACCTGAGGGGAAGTCTGTGGTGATTTCCAAGTGGATATATAAGATCAAACATGCAATTGACAAGAGCATTGAGAAGCACAAAGCGAGATTTGTGGCTAGAGGATTCTCTCAAGTAGAGGGAATAGACTATGAGAAGACATTTGCTCCTGTTGCTTAGTACACCTCCATTCGGACGATCATTTCCCTTGCTTCGGCCATGGGTTGGAGACTACATCAGATGGATGTGAAGACATGCTTCCTCAACAGAGAGATTGAGGAAGAGGTGTACATGATTCATGGGAAGGAGTCCCATGTGTGCAGGTTGAAGAAGACCCTATATGGACTCAAGTAGGCACCTTGAGCTTGGTATGCGAGGATTGATGGATACCTCATGAGTTTGGGTTTCAACAAGAGTGTTGTTGAGGCCAACCTGTACTATAATATTGTTGATGGTGAATCCTTGATTTTGATCCTGGAAGTTGATGATTTATTTCTCACCGGAGCAAAGCGCCCCATTTCTTGATGCAAACATGAGTTGGCCTCTTAATTTGAAATGAAGGATCTTGGCATGATGCACTATTTCTTGGGACCAGAGGTGCGGCAAAGAACTAATGAGTTCTTCTTGATTCAGGGAAAGTATACATTTGAGATTTTGAGGAGATTTGGAATGTTGGAATGTAAGTCCATGGCTACACCGATGGTGTCTAATCTGAAGAAGTTGAGTGAGCCTTCTTTTGATTCAGACTTGATTGATCCAACTATGTACAAGAAGTTGATTGGATCATTGATGTATCCGGTTAACACCAGAACAAATATTTTCTATGCAGTGAGTGCATTTATCCAGTTCATGAGTCAACTGAAACATATGCATTGGGTAGCTATGAAGAATGTGTTGAGATACTACGAGGTTGTATCCCTCTTGAGGTTGTAGCCCTTGACAATGATGACACACACTACGAGGTTGTATCCCTAGTGTTCTCTAGCAGGTTGTATCCCTTAGACAATATTGATAGATCCACATTGGTTGTAGCCATGTGTGACATGATGATGCTACCTGTAGCATGGTCTGTGTGACCATGGCATGGTCTAAGGACCATCGAATAGCCTACGGGGCTACGAGGACCAGAGGAGAACATCATGAAGAATACTTGCCTAGCTAATAGGGAGTGTTGATGTTTTTGGTAGTAGCGAGAGGTATTCACCTCCAGGATAAATTTTCTTAGAGATGAAGATGCCAAAAGTCAAAGGAAAACCATTGAACAGATCCAAAAAACCTCGAAATAAATTAGAATATCCCAGAAGAGAAGTCGACCCCACAGAAAAGTAATAAAGTATAAATACAATGCTCCAGAATAGAAGTTGTCCCCACAAGAAAAAGACAAAGTGAAAATATATTTTCCAGGAAGACAGGTTTGCCCTACTGGAAAAGACACCTGCCTAGTCCAGTATAAATAAAGGTGATGCCTTTCTCAATTATCACATTCACTCACTCACTCATAGTGCAAGTCCAATGGAGAGGTGCAGTAACAGCTGCAATCCAAAAGGAAGAAGGGAGCAGGTTCGTTGGTTTATCTTTTATCTTGGTGGTACACTGGTGGAGGCCAATTACTCTAGCGCTCTGGCTAGGGTTTGATGTAGCTACATTCTACATTGTTGGGTTATCTCTTGTGGAGATAAGTATTCTTCTTTGTTGGTTTGTTCTAGTGGATAGAGTTGGTTCTTGGTTATATTGTATTGGAAAAGATATTCTCTCTAAGAAAAGTTTGTTGGGTTTTTCTCCCTTGTGAAGAAGGGTTTCCCAGGATAAATCTTTGTGTCTTCTTGTGTTTGTTTGTCCGCTTCTTTATGTTTCAGTATATGGTTATTGAATGTTAAAAGAAGATAAAAATGCTATGGTAAATATGATGTTAACAAAACTAATAAAAAATCAACACATTTTAGGTCGACATTGAAAAAGTAATGGCCAAGGAACATTCCTTGCCATGTCTTGAGGTCCCCAAAACCTTTTTCAAGTGGAATGTTGTACCAAAAAGGCTAAATCAGCCATGCTTCCATCCTTATACACACTTGTAAACATGGAAAAAGTCTCAATCCACTTAGTGTGTCCTTGGAGGTACAATGCCTAAGTTCAAGCCGACTATCACCTCGACTTGAACTTATTTTGTCTAGGCTTACTCCTAGGGAGGAGCTAGCCTATATGGCAAGAAAAAACACAAATGCAAATCTTTAATTAAAATCAGCCCTTTCCCTAAGTCAACTATGACTAGTGCCTAAGGTTGGGAAATGGGGTCAATTAAAGTTACAACAAAATATCTAAGTACAATTATACAAGAAATAAACAATGCTATGGGATTATCAACAATAAAGAAAGAAATTACTTTACACTTGAGATAATTACGAAATGAAACCTACAAATTGAATATGGCAAGATATCTTACAATGAAAATGATAAATTAGATAATTGCACAAAATACATAAAAGAAACTAAAGAATAGTTAGATAATGAAATAATTGAAACATGTCATGAAATAAAAGAATAACCAATTAAATGATATTACAACTATACAAAAGAAAAGTTAGATCCTAAACCAATGAACATGAGATATCCACAATGAAAGATGTTGCTTGAGAAGTGATTTGGTTGAAAGTAACTTGCTTAAAATAATTGAAAAGTAAATTGCCTTAAAATATGATTGCAAAACTTGAAAAGTAAATTGCTTTGAAAGTGAGATTGCAAATGTTGTGAATGTAGTGTGTAGGTTAATTTTAGTAAGTTTTAAGTCTCTCTTTGATTAGGGGTGTTATCGACCAGTTTGCACAAGCTGGATTTTCTGAAGAGCCGCCAGAAGATGAGCAAACAGTGCTCATATTTGCAGATTTCAGAGTTTAGCATGTCTTGTGAAAGACCCTTTTTTTTCCGCATTTCCACCATTGTAATAAATGTCCTAAGTATGAGAGATTGTAAAAGGCTATTGGCCACCCAAGACCAGGAGTGAGCACATACTTTGGAGTGTTTTTTTTACTCGTTAATTATTTTTTCCGCTTGCCTTAGTGAGAAGAAAAAATAATTTCTAAGCTTTTTCGCTCAGAAGACTTAGCTCCAAAGTCGGAGTATGTGCTGGCAAGTAGATTTTGGCATGGAAAATCCAATGTCTAGTGTCTAAATGTATATAAGCTCATGCTAGGACATACTGATTGAGTCATTTGGAAATTGCGTCTAGGTTTGATAGGTTTTTTTTTAAGTTTTCAGTGAATTAATTAAATTCCCGTAAAAATGGAATTTATTAATTCTGAGTCAATAAATGTAAAAAAATATGGCATCAAACATTGTCACATGTCATATTTACAGTGGTTTTCTAGTTCAGAGTATGATGTAAACCCCTATTTCCAATTTTTCAAGACTAAAAAGTGATTATTATCACTAAAAAATCAATTTTACTCTAAATTTATGGAAAAGGGGTAATTTAATTAATCTCCTAAAATTAAGGAGAACTAGAGAACATGTTTTAGACATGTTTTTTTTATGTCCCTAGTTGACTAAAAGCCTAAGGCGATGTTTTTTTTATGTCCCTAGTTGACTAAAGGCCTAAGGTGAGTTAGCTAAGGTGAGGTCGACTTAACTAAAGATAAGGTGGACTAGGAGGAGATCCCAATGTGGGAACTCAACTCCCTCTCCTAGGTGGCGCATTCCCAAACCTTAGCGCATCTCTTAAAGGGCCCACGCATCCCTTAACTAACCCATCACTTCCGCTTACTCCCACTCACACTTCCCTTCACTCGCCTCCACTCCCCTTTCACTCCACATCCTCTCCCCTTTACCTAACACCTCTCCACTACACTCCCCTTCACTCCCACGTATCTACTCTTCACTCCCACGTAACTCTCTCATATCCCCACACATTCCCTAAACCCTAAACCTAACTTAACGCGCCTCTACATTGCAGTTATCACCTCCCATTCCCATTTAAGAAAGGGTCGACCTCTCCTTTAGTTAGTTTAGTCTTGGGCGAAGAAGCTATTGTAATATTGTTGCAAGCATTTGGAATAAAAAGTCTTTGGAGCTATATTGGTGTGGACTCAAATGTGTGGTTGTCTTCACCTAAATGCAAATATTTTTATGAGGTAACATGTATTGGTTTACATTTTAATTTTATGCTTAATTGTTAAAGCCTTGTAGGTATGCTATCATATAATAGGGTAAGAGTAATCTAGATTGATTTATCTTACTTCTTCTTTACTTCATAGATTCTTCAATGCATATTTTATTTTTTATTAAATCTAACATGCATTTATGAGCTATGTGTGTAGGGAAGGTCTTTAACAATTTTGTGCAGGATTGAAGTGTGTAGTTACAGGTTCCTCAAGGTGGAGGATTGACAGATGGTGGTTTCCATTGTCATCGTCCAAATATTTTGAGATCAAGCTCCCTCTTTTTCATACCAAGAGAACCCCATAGCCCAAAGTTTCAGGCTCAGACGGAAGTTCCAAAAAACCAATAAAATTTATTTTCATCTTTCTTTCTTTAATTGCATGCAAGTTAGAGCAAGTCTATATTTCATTCTTAAACATCTAAAGTTTGCATGCATGTTTTTCTAGATCTAGGCTAAAATTTGTCAAATTTTAAAAGATAGATCTAGGCAATTTTAGGCATTTTCTTGGTCTTTTCATCTATAGTTTAGACCGAAGTTTGTGCTTAGTTTTAACTTATTTATCTAGTTGTTTATAGGTTTACTGTTTGTTGTCCTAAAACAACAAATAGAAGTCACTAAAAAGAGCCTAAGTTAGGTTTGTTTAAAGCTTCAAAAAGCCCGAAAATTTACATTTTTTGCATTGGAAATTTTTTCAGAAAATTTGAATTTTTTTTTTTATTTGTTTAAATCTGTTTTCCATTGCTTCTAACTTCATTTGTTTGTTATTTCGTTGCAGCAAATACAGGTTCAAGAGGAGATTCTGCCAGTTTTGGGCAAAATCAAGGCTCTCGGAGACCCTGGGGGGTTGTGACTTCATCAAAACGAAGTTTCCTTCTTTTCTCTTTTCTTCTTGTATTCTTCTTAATGATCTACTAATAAGAATCCATCTTCTTCTAAGAGAGTTAAAATCTCAAAGAGAACTCTAACTCTCTATTGTAATAGTGCAAATAAAAGCGGGCCCTTTATGTCCAGTTCTTCATCCCCTTAAGGGGATTTGTGTTGTGGGTTTGCTTTGTCTTTTTTTGAGTTGTGCATGCTTAAAATATAACAATCAAATACACAAGTCAAACATATCAAACACACTACAACACTCTAATTCTTATGCATGTTAACTAATTCTCAAATTTTCATGCATACTTACTTAGTTGGTTCTTAAGTATTTTCTTTCTTCAATCAGTTTTGCAACAATATTTAATTTTCAAGCAGTATCTTGTTCATCTCTCTCAACTACAAAGCAGGGTACATCATTTAATTGTTGCAAATTCATTTCTTTCAAGTGTTTGTGCAAGTGCCTCAATTACAAAGCAGGGTGTGTGGTCTATCTTTTTCAAGTTTTATCAAGTAATTGAACCTTGCTAGTTTAATAGGGAAATACCTTAAGATTGTGAGTTCATTGGGAGAAAAAAGCCTAAAAGTGACCTGCGAAGTAAGACGATTCATCGTGTTGTACATCCAACACTATCGGTGAGTTTACTGGTGAGACCATCGGGTTTCGATAAACTCTCAGCAAGTCCAAGCAGAGAACAAGCTTCCTAAGGGGCCAAACACTTTTCACTAACTAATTACAAAATTTATCTTAATAAAATCTTCGATCTACACTGCCCACGACTCCCTTTAAGGCATTGGTTAAAAGTACATTCAATTTACCTTATGTGAGCAGTTACATTTATGCATGTTATTAATCTTCTTTTACGCTCTTGAATATTGCAGATGTTGTATCCTTTTGATGTATGAATGTTTCATGAGCAAAGTGTTCTTTATGATGATAAATGTTAAATGGTGAATGATCTGATTTTATTTTTAGCAATAAACTCCTAGATTAAAGTGTTTTTTCTTTCCTAGTTTAGAAAAGCCTTAGTTTTATTTTTATAGGGACTACCCCCCTTGGCTTCGCTAGGAGTTGGCCTAGACGGAGGAGTTGAGGATCAGGTGACAACACCTTGACTCGAGAATTTCCCCCAAGAACACACCAAGTGGATTGAAGGTTTCTTTCGCGTTACCCCAGGTGTGTATTAGGACGAAAATAAGGGGGATTAAATGTGATAGATTGAAGCCTAAACTATGTGACTACCCCAAACCGTTATCCTCTCGACCAAAAAGAAGTATTGGGTGCTCAATAAGCAAGGAAAACAAGGCCTTACCCTAGCTCCATAGGTCAAATCCAAAGAGCAAGTGTACTCAACCCGGGGGATACCTAGTGTCGTGAGATCATCCCTGACCTAGCACCCCAAGTATCTTCCTCAAGCCTCCTTTTTTATGGTGGAAACAATAATGATTGGATGCCTAATTACTAAACTCCCAACCTTTTCCCTTTCTTGTCACCCAGTATCCACAAAGTGGCAAGGGGAGAGAATACGGGGCAAAAATGGAGCACAAAAAGATTACTTTTGCAATGATTTAAAATTATACAAGCCTTCCGTTATTGCAAGGATGGCTTATGCCAATTTCTTGCAAGGTGAGGCAAAAAATAAATGATTGAAATGCTTTGTAGTTTGCTTAAAAAATGAAATTGCAACCCCACAACAATGGCACAAGTGGAGGCACAATGTCTATCGTTTTGGCCAAGTTGGGTGTAAAAGGAAAAGCAAGAAATAAAACTACTTCTAGCCTTCACGATTTTGCAAGGATGGATTACGCCACTCTCTTTGCAAGGTGTTGGCGATATTTTCTAATTATTACAATATCAAATTTTTGAAATAAAATTGAGAGAAGGCACACCCAAGAGACTCTCAAGGGTGGCTTACAATGACTTAGAATAAGGATAAGAAGGGGGATTTAATATCCCAACTTACAATGCCTTTTGAGGGCCTTTGGGGCTCAATACCAATAGCACTTCCTCCTTATTGCTAAAAATTTGTGTAAAAAAACAACAAGGTATATTTTATAGGAAAAGCTACAAAACCAAGAAACTTGTTAACTTAGTATTAGTCCAATGAAACACCAATTTAAATATAAATTTCTGAATATGAAAATGATACTCTTAGTACCTATTCTATGTCATAACAATGCTTAGAAACGAGATAAAGGAGATAAAGAATGTTAGATAAATATTGGAAACTTTGGATGATTGAAAAGAGTGAGTTTTCCACTCTAAAACCACTCCTTCAACCCTCTAGTGATCTACCACAAACTTGTCTTTGCTACACAAGGAAACAAGGAGGTGAGAGCATCCAAAAAGCTTGTAAAATACTTTTCAAACTTCAAGGAAACTACCACAAAATCAATAGCAATACTACTACTAATAGCACCCAAGCAAAATACTTTGTTTGAGTCTCCAAGTGAAACTAGTGAAAGCAAAATGCAATAAAATGAAATGTAGTTATATCACCTCAAAAAAACACCATACAAAACACCAAGAAGAATCCCAATGCACACCATAGATTCTCCAAAGCTTCCTTTATTATCCACAAAATGTTGCTACAAATATTTGTAGCAAGATTTACACATGAGAACATGAGAGAAAGAGGGAAAGAATGAGAAAATTTTTGGCATAATAAACTTGCTCCAAAAGATGATGAAGAAATGAGGAGGAGAGGGTCCAATTTATAGTCAAAGGTGAGGAGAGACCCCACTTGGATGTGCTCCAAGTGGCATCCATCCATGGGAGGAGGGTCTCATCAAGAGGGGCGCACTTCTAGGTTTGGAGAGTGATGTGAGGGTTGAGGGGTGAGTGGGGAAGGGGGAAACCACATTCCCCATTAATTAATAGTGTAGTGGGGATGAATAGGGGGTACTACAAAATTATTGAGGGCCCCCATGATGTATTTTTAATTTTTCATGAGTTATTGAGTAAAGCGAGACGCCCCTCTTCTAAGGAGATGGTCAATGTGAGTTGTGGGCTAAGCAAAGGGGGTCTTTCTAAGTTGGAAATCATTTTTCCAACTTAGGAAATGCATTTGGGACACGTTTCCCATTCTTTCTCATGACTTTAGTGACTTTTACAAAATTTGACTATTTTAATTAAGCCAATTACATGTTGATTTTTGACCGACTTGGACTCCTCATGGACAATGGATTAGCAAAATTGTCCAAATGAGCTGAGACTTGGTCCAAGGGTGTAGGGGTTCATGAACCATTTGATTTGAGTACTCATACCCCTATACAAAAATCCCCAAGGACCACTTTTTTACAATTTACATAAAAAATAATTAAAAATCCCCAATTTGCGGGAAATTTAATTATTTAAAAAATCCTATCAAAACTTAACGAAATTCTGCAAGACTCGACTCTAGGAAATGTCTAGCATGGTCATTTAAAACACTCCTAGACCTTATCTATCCTTTAGGTTCGATCATTAGAACGCCTTTCACCACTTTGGAGAATTATTTGTGAGTGAAAAACTCAAGGATAGTTAAAATCACAGTTAAGCAAGGTTAATTACCTGAGGAAGAAAAACACTCGATGAAACTAAAGATAAAGTCATAGGTAACTAAACAAAAATTGACTCATGCTAGCATATTACAATATTATCCCACGCACGGGAGTGGAAATTCTGGTTACATTGAAAATCGTGTCGGGGGCATACATTTTGATCCCACAAGCCCTAGGTGGAGATAAGGCTATGCCCTAACTCCTAACATTCACCAGCCAAAACCCTAAATTTTCAATATCTCTTTATATATGAAAATAAAAAATATATATAAAAGATATAAACCATCAAAAAAAAAATTATAGTGCAAAGTTAACGATTTACATTTATTTTCTAGACATATTTATCTGTGGGTTTGTGCTTAATTCTTGATTTTCTAACCCTAGAAGGAAAATCGGCCCTATTGGAATTGTGCTTCAAGGTTGAATTTAATGTTTTGTGACTCATTTAATGGTTTATTCAATTTTGGAAATTCATTATAGCAAATAAAAATCATAATTCTTGAAACCATAGAGTAACCCTAAAAGCTGAAATCTAACCCTACCCTTGCTCTTATTTCACTTTGGGATTGTTTATTAAGTTTGTTTGATACATTCTAATAGTGAAATTCATCTCCTTTAGGGTCCATTGCTCTTATATTTCATTTTAGAGATTTTTGGTGGAACCCTAGGGGGATTCACACCATTTTTTGCAAGTTTGAAGTAATTGCTTGGATAAATCACACCATTTTTTGTAAGTTTCAAGTAATTTCTTGGATAAATCTCATTTGTACTTGCATTAATTTGTTTTTGGGTTGTTTTTACACTAATATATCATTTTCCCAACAAGAAGTGCCCAATGATTTTCATCCCAATTACTTCTAAGCACTCTTGAGTCACTTTTTATGATCCAAATCTGCAATTTATTGCATTTTCTATCATAAATTATATTTTGGAAATTCGGGATAGCATCAAGTTTGTCCATTTACATCCATCAAACAAGTGTTACTATTGGCATAACTTTTATGCTTGGTTTGTATGGTGAAATCTCACTCTTTTGTGGCTAAAAACGTCATTTCCCTCACCTTAAGAGTGATTTATTTATGTGTCAATGTATATTTCTGCAACAGTTCTTTATTTCAGATCTTAGCACTTGTTTATTTAGCTCCTAACCCTCTATATATACTTGGTAGTTTTTCCCCTAATATTTGTTTGAGTAATCTTAAAGGCATTTGGCTACTAAGGCATTACCCTATTTAACATATATTGAAGTGTGTAGTTGGAAGGATTGGGATACCCCCTTGGTCTCTTGGAGATGGAATAAAGTGAAGGGGAGATCGTACTAAGGTGGCAGTGGTGCATTTCCCGTATCGTGTTATCGCCATAACATCCCCCAAGGGATGCTAGTTTGGGGAGTAATAGGGATGAACCCACCAATTTACTGTCAAATTGGACTGCTTCCTCATTTCTAAATCATTAAAGCTAAGCAAACCCAACTTTTCAGCTGAAATCCTACCATAGACAAGGTCTGACCATTGGCCTATTCTTCTTTCCTGGACTAATCTCTCAACCCCAAAACCCAAACCCTTCCGATTTGAAATTTTTTGGCTTGATCACCCATACTTTATGCCCAACCTCAAGATCTGGTGGTCACAGAGTAGGATCCATCGATGCAGCAGGATGTATCATCTCAACCAAAAATTAAAGATTGTAAAGCAACAAATCAAATAATGGGATAAAAACATATTTGGGAATATATTCGAAGCCAAGCAGAAATTGGAAACATAAATGGAAATACTAGAAGAAAAGATCATCCAAGAAGGCATAATAGAACAACACACAAAGGAGGAACACGAAATCCAACAATACTTAAGCAGTAGGGAGAAGCAAGAAGAAACTCTATGGTGCCAAAAATCGAGAACTAGATAGCTTAAAGAGGGAGACAAAAACACCAAGTTTTTCCACAACTCCATGATTAACTGAAGGACTCGTAACTGCATTTTGTCCCTACGAGCAAAGACAAAGGAGGTTCTAGAACCAAACAAGGACATTGAAAATGAACTTAGAACACACTTCAGTCAGATTCTAATAGAACAACCAGACCAAAGAGAAGAAGCAACAATCAACATATTAAAGAACATAACAACATTGGTCACCCCAGAGCAAAACAACAGCTTGATGACACCAATATCCTTTGAGGAAGTATCCAACATAGTCAAAGAACTCCCAACTAACAAGGCACTGGCCCTAGATGGCTTTACAACAAACTTAATTCCAAACCTATTAGCCTATTGTGGGCCAGGAAGTTTGGCAAGAAGTGGAAAAATCTTGGACCTCGAGGACCATACTTCAAGCTTTCAACTCCACCTTTATTACTAGCATCCCCAAATCACAAGCCCCCAACTCTGTTAATAAATTCCGACCAATCTCTCTTTGCAATGTCATTTATAAGATCATCTCCAAAACCATAGCTACAAGGCTCAAGCCTATTCTTCCCAAACTAATCTCACTGTAACAAGGAGGTTATGTCGAGGGCAGGAAAATCATGAATGGCATCATCTTAGCACACAAAACCATCCACTTCTTGAAGTCCTCCAAGTCTCTTGGCATGCTTAAAAAACTGGATATGTCCAAGGCCTATGATCGCCTTAACTAGTCCTTTCTAACACAAATTCTTGTTGTGTTTGGTTTCTACAAGGACTGGATTATCTGAATAAAGTATCTCATATCCTTAGCTTTATTCTCCATTTTGGTTAATGGGACACTTTTGGCCACGTTCAACCCCTCTAGAGGAATTCGTCAGGGGGATCCTCCTTCCCCCTTTCTTTTCATTCTAGCAACAAAAATCCTTGGATGCAGTCTCAAAGCTACCCTCAATCAGAAACAACTAAAGGGCCTCAGGCTCCACCCCTCTTTGGCCCCTTTGTCTCACCTACAGTTTGTACATGACACCATGCTTATGGGATCTCCCATAGTCCGAGAAGATACAGTTTTTAAAATCGTCCTAGAAACCTTTATGCTAGCTTCAGAGACCCTAGTTAATCATGATAAGTCATCCATTGCAAACTCATTGCAAAATATGCTGCCCAAACACGGTCTTAGTCAATCAGGCGACTAGACAACAAGACAACACCATCCAATCAATGAGTCGACTAGATAAGAATGCACCAATATAATCAATATCTATCAATCCAACAGTCTATGCCAAGCTAAACAGTCTATGTATCAGGTACAATAAGCAGAAGTACAGCTCCAGACAACACAATTGAACATGGTTCGATCAGTCTCAACAAATCCAAGCACATCAGTTGGGTTTACATATCAGCAACTGCAATTACTCCCCCCTTAAACACAGTGGAGGAACTCCTCAAACATCTGGTTAGATGTGCCCAAGACCACTCATTAATCCAACCACAATCTATCCTAGTAGTCAGTATGGGTCCACGATTTTGTCTTTCATGTCTCTTCTGCAAAGATCTAAAAGCATGATTTGCATTCCTTCAATTTCTATGGCGAGGATGACGATAAGGTGCAGAGGTCTGTGTTGGATGATTAAGAGATATAGGCTCAGGGTCTGGTGTACTCTCTAGAGTAGAACAACCCAATATATCAGCATCAATGTCATCAACAATAATATTCTCAGCTTCTGGCATGTTAGGAACAACCATCTCATCAATCGGTTCAGTATATTGCTCTGTTGGAAAATCATTCTGAATTCAGCCTGCAACGAGCATAAATTCCTTGTTTGCAGCAAGGGAAAGTGTAGGAAAGGAGGAAACAACATCATATCCAAAACTTGTTCTTGGATATTTTATCTTAGGCATAATAGGGGCAGCAATACCCTATCCATTCTTCCCAAGTCCTCCTCTGGTATATCCCATCTTGTTGAGTAGTCAGGATACGATACCTGTAGTGTCTTTTTCAAAGCTAGGAGAAAAAACACAATCATTAGTATTAAAGCATAAATTAACAACATCTTGCTTACAAGGAGCATCAGAGGGTGGAGAAGAAATGGGTGAGCTTGGCAGCTCAACAACATCAACATTCTTCTCACAAACAGTTGGACTAGCAGCAATGATGGAAGAAGAAATAGGTGAGCCTGGAAGCTCAAGAAAAACAATCTTCTTCTCAACAGTCTTCTCAACATTCTTTTCAGCTATCTATAGTTGGTGAACTTCTTCTTCAAGGTTCTGTTTGCAGTCATGCAAACCCTAAAGAGTCTCATCCCTCTCAAACAGCTACAATAATGTGGCATCATAATCTTCCTTCAATTCATGATATTCGTCAAACAGTCGATTGTTATCTTCTTGAAGAGGAGAAAATTCTTCACGAAGATCATCAATGGAGGCTTGCAAGTGGACAACCTCACGAGTCAGTTGGGCATTTGTCTCCATCAACTAGTTGACATTTGTGCTCAATGTTGTATGAGGAAGAGCTTTTATTTCTTCCTCCAAGTCTTCAAGAAGGTCATACTTGTCCTAAAATTCGTCTACAATAGTCTAGAAAAATCTTTCCATAATGTTCCCCATGGAAGTAACCCTCCTGGAGTGCTCAGTCACAGCAGTCTAGAATAGGTTTTCTGCGGTCTTTAATTGATTCTTCGGTTCTACATTTTTTGTCTTCAAGGCAACATTTTCATCAGAAAGGGTTTTCACCTCCTTCACAAGATCATTGACAAGATCGGTTTTATTCCCAAAATCATCCGCCAAATCTTGAAAAATGGTTTCCATTGTCTTTTCTAGGTCAATTATTTCCCTAGATTTTTCATCAAACCATTGTAGAAGGTTGGTTTGAAAAAGGGAAGCCTCATCTTCCAGCAAGGTATGGGATGTCTTCAACTTATTTGCTAATAGTTTATTCTCATTCTACAATTGTGCAACGAAATTCTACAAGCAGTGACTTCTGCAAGCAGTTACTTCTGCAAGAAGACAGTTGTGAGATTCTTCCAAGGCAATGGCCTTCTTCTCACGAATCTCTTGTAGTTTCTGAAGCATTAGAAATTCATCTGCATCCAACATGCCCATCGTTGATGGAGGACAAGATCCAAGCACAAAATCTGTAAAAAAAAAGCAGTGGACGAGAAGTTGACCACAATAAGAAATATGGTTTACCAATGGGTCTACTATTTATATCCTTAAGATCTAACCAACTTCAATGAAAATAGGAAGATCTTGTCCACATATAATCGTCGTTTGTTAGAGTTAACTCCATCAAATTTGTTTTGTCTATTCGGCTCGACAAGGATGCATCTAACTCACAGTCGATTGTTGGGTTGGTAAATCTATCACCCGACTATCTTCGATTATTAGTCGATTTTCCACCCAACAAGCATGTTGACTACTTGACCAACTACTGTAAATATCTAGTCGATCACTCAACTGAATGTATCCATATGTAGGTCAACCACCCAACTGACTGAATCTAGGAGGTGTGATGAACCATCAGTTCTTGATGTTCCTACAATATCAACATCATTTTTTCTTCTCTCTCCTCCATCCTGCTCCTCATTATCCTTTATATCCAATATAATATATACATCTTATAGTGTGGAGGATGATCCCTCAATAATCCCTCTCTATCTATGCAGGATTGTTCAACTTCCTTAAGTTGCAATGTTTCAAATTCCTCCAACGTTTTCTGATGCAGTGCCCCCACCACAGCGGGGTCTGCTAACCTCCTGGTCAATGGATCTTCAAACTCTCGGAGCTAGAGTAGCTCTTCAGATCCCTGTTGGAACCTCACGGAACAAATCCACAGGTCCTTGCGCGAAACCTCACCCGCGCGAACTAGCACCGGGTGCAAGCTTCCTCCACGTGACCACCGGATGTGACCACACGCGTATCCAAAAGACGTTTCACGATCTCGGACTTCGGGTGTTTTGCTACAAGCCACCCTCGACTCTCCCGATCCCCGAACTAAGAGTCTAGCAAGTGCTAGCCCCGTTCCTTTGACCTCCGACAATGTGACCTCTGGCTATGACCTGGGGTCCAACTCCCAAGCACTTTGTGACTTCGCACTTCCCGGTGTCGGAAAACTGCTCACTTCTCTTCCCCCGAAACCCGAACTCTTCTCCCCAACGAAAGGGATCAACGGCCAAATATGCTCGCAAATCAACGGCTCTAACTATTCCTCCTGAGATTAGAAGTATTGAATGACTCTCGGCTCTTATCTTCCTCGCAACTCCACTAGATCTAATGGTGCGCGACTGTCAACAAATCTCTCCTCCAGGGATCTCTACCGTTCGTTGAGATTCTTGACAGGTTTCCTCTATCAAACTCTACGTCAACCCTTTTGAACTTGTTTTCCACGAGGTGACTTCGACCCTCGTCCTTCCTTTGAACTCTTGACAACCCTATCCTTCCCGATCTTGATTCTCGCTGCAAACTCAAGGAATATCAAGAATCCTACTCGCACTCCTTGTGGCCTTCACGATAACCTCTGGCTATCTGGAAACTCCAACTCTGTGCACTCCTCGCAACAGAAGTTCTTCAACCTCTCTCTCGGGTTGGATAAGTCTAAGACTTAACCATGTTTGCACACACCTTGCACGGCTCTGTTCTCTCCTTGAACTTATGTTGGTATAAGTTCCACGGTATCTCCCCTGAGCTTTTTGAGGTAAACCTAGAATTTGTCGACGCACTCCTTGCAGACTTTTCGCTGCACTCCTTGCAGGAATTCTCAGGAAGAGAAACAATTGAAACTTATACACTTCTCACAGACTCATACATTCAACATGAATTCACATTCATGAGCATAAAAACACATGCATAACAGAGACTACAAATAAACTGTAAACATATCATTCAATTGATGCATACAGCAACCATAATACACCATACAATTGGATCAAAGCATTCTTATATTAATTCAAGTGCTTCTGTACATGGTTTTCAACAGCGACGACTTCTCTATTCATACAATCCTCTCTACTCTCTTTTCTTCTGCATCTACCATGAGAATTATCTTACAATACCCATACGAGGGAGTCTTCTTGAGTTTTTCCCTCCTACTACTCTAAGCTATTTTATCGAATTAAAGGCTACTATCTACTTATCATTTATTACAATAAATGTTCGCAACCGATAAATAAGAGCAATGCTCTAGATCTGCATTACAATTCCCCAAATCATTTAAAGCAAATACATCCTTCTAGATATTACATTAATGTGCCTTCTTTTGAATTTCAAAATCCCTTCAAAATGCGCGTTGGTGCATATCCAGTTGTTCTCCATTTGTGCTTTGCTAGCAATGCTCCTGCATCATACTCCTCTGGCTGAAAAATTCATGGACTCATGTCCATGAGTTCCTGCACTGTCTTTCCATGATAATGAATATCGGCTTCGCTTTCCCAACTGGCATCCTCAATCGAGTGTCCTTTCCACTTTACCAAGTATTCAAAATACGTTTTCCTTCAGGTCTTCTTGCTAACTCTCTGATCCATGATCTTTTCCATTTGTGGCCTTTCTGCTACAGGCATTTGGTTTACCCACTGAATTTCCTTCTGATCTTTTGCTCCTCATGTTTCATCTTCTCTGTAAGGATACAGGTCTGCTACATTGAATATGGGTGATATGCCCACATCATCCGACAATTCTATCTCATAAGCATTTGCCTCAAACTTCCATAAGATTTTACACAGCCCTATTTTCTTCATTTTCAATTTGTTATATGTTCCCCTTGGGAACCTTTCTTTTCTGAGGTGTGCCAAAACTAAATCTCCCACTTCAAATTGAATCTCTCTCCGATGTTGATCCGCTCTGCGCTTGTATTCCTGGATAGAACTCTGCAACCGCTCTTCGATCTTTCTACAGAGCTCCTGCATTTCTGCTGCAAAATCTCCCGCTCCAGCACTCCTGAACTCACTCTTCTCTAAGTCTCTCAACTCAAATACTCCTCTTGGCTACATTCCATACAGTATTTGGAATGGACTATTTCCTGTGCTCCTGTTAGGTGAATCATTGTATGAAAATTCCGCTTGCGGCATAGTCTAATCCCCACTGACTATGGTGTTCAATGACCAAACTCCTCAATAAATTCCCCAAACTTCAATTTACTACCTCAGTCTATCCATCGATCGTTTGAGGGTGATATGTTGAGCTAAAGGATAAATCCATCCCCATCTTATTCCACGGTGTCCTCCAGAAATGACCAACAAATTTGGTATCTCTGTCTGAAACAATACTCTTAGGCAATCCATGAAGTCGAACAACTTCTTTGAAAAACAAGTTTGCAATGTGTGTTGCATCACTGGTTTTCTGACATGGAATTAAATGTGCCATTTTTGAAAATCTATCGACTACCAAAAATATGGAATCACATCCTCTTTGTGTTCTCGGCAGTCCCAACACAAAATCCATGCTTACCGCATCCCACGGTCTCTCTGGTATTGGCAATGGTTAATACAATCCAGTATTCTGTCTTTTCCCCTTTGCATGCTGGCAGATTCTACATTTATTGACAAATTTCCTGACATCTGTCCTCATTCATGGACAATAATACAAACTGTGCAGTTGCGCAAATGTTTTTTCATGGCCGAAATGTCTAGCCAATACACCACTATGTTTTTCCTTCAAAAGGTTTTCCCTCATAGAACACTTTGGAATACACAATTGATTTCCTTTGAACAACAGTCCATCCTGAATCAAATATTCAGTCCACTGGCTTCTGACTCTCAAACCAGGATTATCACATGCTTCATAAGCATCCTTGAAATCCGAATCATCTTTGTTCATCTCCTTTAGGTGTTCAAAACCTAAGGTCTTCACTCGTAACTCCTGCAGAATCAAACATCTCCTGCTCAATGCATCAGCAACCTTGTTAGCATTTCCAGAAATGTGCTTTATAACAAAAGTAAAGTTCTGCATAAACTCAACCCATTTTGCATGTCTCTGGTTCAGTTTTTCCTGTTTGGTTACAAATTGTAATGCTTGGTTGTCGCTATACAAAATGAACTCCTTCAGAACCAAGTAGTGCCTCCACTTCTTCAAGGCTTGAATTATTTCATAGAACTCTTTATCATACGTGAACTATTTCCCTTTGGCCTCATTCAGCTACTCACTGAAGTATGCAACCGGTCTATTACCCTGACTCAAGACTGCTCCAATCGCAAATCCACTTACATCACATCTCACTTGAAATGTTTTACTGAAATCTAGTAGGACTAGAACTGGTTGTCCAGTTACCTTCTCCTTTAACAACTTGAAACTTTTCTCTGCTTCCTCTGTCCAATGAAAATACTTATGTCTCTTCTTGACTGTATCCATCATTGGCGCACAAATCCCACTAAAATTCCTGATGAATTTCCTATAAAAACTGGCTAATCCATGGAATCTTCTAACTTCAAAGATATTCCTTGGCGATGACCATTCTTTGATTGCTTTTACCTTGTCCGGATCCATCTTCAATTCATTCGAAGAGATCACAAACCCCAAATAAATGAGTTTTGTCTTCATGAAAGACGACTTATTCAGATTTATCAGCAACTTCTTTTGCTGCAACCTCCTCATCACTGAAGTCAAATGTCTCAAGTGTTCCTCCTCAGTCTTATTGAATATCAGTATATCATCAAGATACACAATTACAAACTTACCAACGAAATCTTTCAAGACTTCGTTCATCAATCTCATAAAGGTACTCGGAGCATTCGTCAAGCCAAATGGCATGACAAGCCATTCATACAGTCCTTCATTTGTTTTGAATGCTCTCTTCCATTCATCACCTTCCCTCATCCGTATCTGGTGATATCCACTCTTTAAATCAATTTTCGAAAAAAACTTTGCTCCACTCAAGCAATCCATCAAGTCATCCATCCTGGGTAAAGGAAATCTATACGTGATGGTGATTTTGTTTATAGCCCTCGAGTCTGTACACATTCTCCATCCACCATCCTTCTTCGTACTTAACACTGTTGGTACAGCGCATGGAATCAAGCTTTCTCTAATCAACCCTTTGTCCATCAAATCCTGGACTTGCTTCTTAACCTCTTCATTCTCATGCGGCGTCAATATGTACACTGCTTTGTTTGGCAAACTCGCTCCTGGTATAAGGTCAATGTGATGGCTTATACTCCTGATGGGCGGCAATGAACAAGGCAAATCGTCCACCACTATATCAGCAAAATTCTCCAGCAGTTCCTGAATTTCCTCAGGTAGATCATCTATCAAAGTACTGGTCACGATGACTTTAGATTTTCTCACTACAACAAACTGCATTTCTTGATCTTTCTTGACTTCATCCAGAACTTCCTTCCCACTCATGAGAAGTATAGTATTTCTTGTTTCTCCTTTAACCCTCTTATCCTCAATTGGCAGCAACATATGAGTTCTACCATTCTTCTCTAAGGTATAGGTGTTCTTTCTTCCGTCATGAATAACATTTATGTCATATTGCCAAGGCCTCCCCAACAAAAGATGACAGACATCCATGGGAATTACGTCACATAAAATCTCATCTCTATAACCCTGTATCTTAAATTCAACTAAACGTTGTTTAGTAACTGTTACCTGATGTCCTTTTTGCAACCATAAAACTTTGTATGGGTTTGGATGTGCAACTGTCTCCAATTCCAGCTTCTCCACCATCTCTGTGGATACTAAATTATCTGTGCTTCCACTGTCAACTATCACCTTGCATACCCCGTCTTTGGTCTTGCAAGCAGTCATAAACAAATTGTTCCTCTGGACTGGATTTTCCATCTCCTTCTCTGGCTTCAAGAGAATTTTCCTCATCATTAAGGATCTTCCACCTTCTGCATCTTCTGCCTCAACACTTCGCCTTTGTGCTTCTGAAATGTGAGCTTCTCCTCCTCCTTCTCTCTTTCTCTCGGGGCATTCCCAAGATTTGTGTCCTATCTTCCCACAGACAAAACACTTTATTTCTCCTCCTCTGCCTCTTCCTCTTCCTCTTGCTCGAGGAAAAGTGTTTCTATTGGCATATTATCTTCCTTGTGAACTTCCTCTCCTTTTTGGGTGGTTATGTGGTTTTTTTTCTTCATCCTTGGGCTTCTGTACTCTGTCTTGGGAAATTTCTTTGCCTCTACTCAAACTTCTACCTCTTCCTCTTTGACCTTGCTTCCTGGCCAATTTCTCTTCTGGTTTCAGAGCAACCTGATAAGCATCTTCCACATTTTTGATCGTCAACATACTCATCTCATCCTGAATCTCATATCTCAGGCCATTCATATATCTGGCGACCTTTTCATCATCACTCTCGCGATGACCAACTCTAATGTTTAACTTGTAAAACTCCTCTGTGTATTCCTTCACTGTCATCCCCTTTTGTCTCAAATTCTGCATTCTTCTAAACAGATTGATTTGATAATCTCTAGGTATGAATTTGGCTTTCATCTTGGCTACCATTATGTCCCGACTTTTAATTCTTTGTTTTCCTTTGCAACGCCTGTCAGCCTGCAGTTCATCCCACCATAGTGTTGCATGTCATTTCAGTCTAGTGACAG
>ML794535.1:26875-39837 GCA_009831015.1 Picea engelmannii
TCGGGGGACGCTACCCCCCGAACCCCCGCTGGGGGCCCGCTTGCCCCCAGACCCCCCAGCCGGGGGGATCTCCCCCCCGGACCCCGCAGAGGGGGTACCCCCCCTCTACACTCCCCCGCGTGGAAGAGTGTACATACTTCTGGGGTGTAAATAATTCATCGGGTATAGACACAGCTGAAAGCAAAGAACCTCTGCATCAGGAAGATAATCAGGATCCACAACCAACAGAGGTCTTCGACAGCTCATCGGTTATGGACTTGATAATCTTGATGATCGGACTGAAGGCTTCAGTGATTTCGAACCAGGACTTGATTGGACGTTCAGGATGGCCGGGCATGCAGACAAGAGACATATTGCAGAGGGGTCGACTCAGGCTTAGTGACAAACTTCCCTTGGACAATAGCATGACAAATGATAAGACTTAGGTAGCATATATGTTAATCATAAGTCTACGAAGCAGGAGGAAACGCAAACTCTCCATATGTTTGGAAGAATAACCAAATGGTGGAGGACACAACTCTATATAGCGAGAAAAACTTCCTAAGGTCGTACTACATCCCATAGTTTGATAATCAAACGGACAGATGCGCTTTATCCAAGGGCGACTCATTATGCTGCCAATAAAGAAAATGATTTTCCCATCCTCTTTTTGGGGTATATTTGATTTTTTTGTTCTATTCGATAATTTTGGAAAAAGAATAAAGGAATATTACATTACAATGGAGGAATGAGTACTGCAAACATACAAGATTAAGGCACAAGGACAAGACTAATATTCTGGTAAAATGATACTCAGGAAAAATCCTCCGGCGGCCAAAGGTGTTAAGATGCAGAAGCAAACTATCATAAGGCTGGTGGATAAGGTATGCAAATGCGGTTGATAGAACACACAATGGTAACGTCCTTCGATGTAATTTTAACAAGCCCAGAGAAGGTAAGCTCGATGGTTTTTCATATTTAGAGAGTCTGAAAAAGCATAAAAGGAGACTCCACTGGGGTACCTTATTCGACAATAGTCTAGTCAGTTCGAAAAAGGGATAAACTAGCACCGATTAGACGTCAATTCAAAACCATTTTAACGAGTGTGACAAGGACAAGATCACTCGACTAATTTTTCACTTTTAAGGAGTATGAAAAAAGATTAACTATGGACTCCGTCAGGAATATTCTTCTGAACCAATTTAACGAGTGTGAAAGAATAAGGTCACTCGACGATCTTTTCAATTTTAGGGAGTTTGAAAAGAGATTAACTATGGACTCCGTGGGGGTTTCTTTTTCGTAAATTTAGTCCCTCAGGTCCGAAAAAGGAATAAAATTATACCTGAGAGTACTCTTCTAAAGAATGGGAATTCGATGGAGTATACCTTTGTTCATACAGTTGACCGTCCGGACCGAAAAAGGGGTAAACTACCGCCGGACAGACGTGACTTCAAATTTCAGTTTAACGAGCGTGAAAGGTCACAAGATCGCTCGGCAATCTTTTCATGTTTAAAGGGTCTGAAAAGGGCTTAAAAGAAGACCCGTTTAAGGAACATTCTTCTGGACCAATTTAACGAGTGTGAAGAAACAAGGTCACTCGACAATCTTTTCATCTTTAAGGAGTCTGAAAAGGGCTTAAAGAAGACTCCATAATGGTTACTTTTCTCAGTTAATCCAAACGAGATCGAAAATCATAAATGCAGTCTCGCCGGATGTTTCTTTTGGGTCTCAAAGCAAGCTTGAAAAACAACAAAGGTAGCCCATGATCGACACTTTGTGGGTCGATGTCAAGTATCTCTTCGTAAGGCCAGGCAAAAATGTTGCAGAATTCTTTGAAAAGATCCGTGTAAACTTGAATTTCTTCGGGGGAGCAATCTGCTCCGACGAAGACATTCTCCACGACGCCAGGGTTTCGGGAGATGTTGATGGGTATAGTTTCATTGATAGTCACCATATTGCCCTCAGCATAAATTTCCTGTGTAGCTAAGAGATTAATAGGACATGGCTGATCTCCCGTTATGGTAACGGTGAATTCTCCTGCTTCAATTCGGCTTAACTTTAGGAGAAAATATGATCTGTGTTGAAGATCTTCCCAAGGTTTGTCTGGACTAGTCATTGCTTCGATGACTGCTTCGTTCGAAGGAAAGACTAAGTCTAACGAATCGAAGTTAGCGAGAGAACCCTGAGCCCAAATAGGCTCTAAAAGTGGATCCAACTCTTGTGCCGGAGTTGGATCAGGATTAGCTGAGGCTTGCTGGACTAAAGAGTACGCTACCTCAGCGGTTGACAAGGGCATGGACATGCCGGGGTGCCCTGTCTCATCCATTATGGATGATGGGGAAGGAAGAATCCAAGGATCCTCAAAGTAAATCGTGCGCAACGACGAAACTTGAAAAATCTCAACCTTATGGTGATTAGATATAAACTTGACATTGTCATGAGGAGGTGGGTAATCGAAGGTACCCATCAAGGATGGGCATAAACCAACGCCTACGTTAACGACACCTGGTTGAGGATTATCAATCATGGGAACCATGGATGCCCCCAAATCTGGCTCAGGTATGGAGAAAGATAGTTGATCAATGGTCACTATCCAGCCCTCATGTGGAAACAACAAGACTCGAAAAACTGTAGAAACCACAGCTTGCATAGCATAAGTCCAACTCCATCCTAACAAGAGGTTATAGTCGAGGGGAGCATCGACTACCTCGACTTCGACACACACGTCTTTCCCTCCTAACTGCACAGGGAAAGAAGGAACGATGCCATGTGGTCGGAATGAACGATCGTCGAAAGCAGTGAGGAGAGTAGGTGATGAAGACAAAACAGGCTGGCCAATGTCCTTCCAACATGCTAACAACATAATGCATGTCGAGGCACCCTCGTCGACCACCGTGTGGAAGATATTTCATGTAAAAGTTTTTGTGGGATGAGCCACTACTATCTAAAACGCTACGTGGTAAGGTAGACGAGGTTTTAAGTCGGTTGTATCTAACATGATGGTACCTGATTTACAAGTCTCAGTAGAGCCCAAAGTGGTTAACAAGGCTTTCCTCTAAGTAGGGCAGCTTTGGAGGACCTCCAAAGCAGACATCGCACAAGGGGTTTGTGATAAATCCTCCACCACAGAGTAATTCTGGGCGGCCCTTGCATTTGGGTTGTGAGAAGATTTTTTAAATGCACCCTTTGGAATGCGTGTCATTGTTTATCCCAACGTCTTCTTGATCTGTAGAGGAAGAGATGGGAGATCAACTTATTTACCCTTCTCAGAAGTGCTTGGTTTACTATAGTCGTGCGCTCTAGTCGTTATGAAAGCATCACCCCTAACCATATATACGTTCGCGGATGAGGGATTGTTTGGAGGAGGGAAGGTTTCTTGGCTGCCCCCTTCTGTACTTGTAGAGGCTTGAGTTAAATTTTTCCCATGTTGAAAAGGATTAGTCAACACTGCCTGTTGTTGCTGTGTGACAAACTTTTGGGCCTCTGCAAGTCGAGGACAAATATGGGTCGGGTGGTCATCCACACACAAGTTGCACGGATACCTCGCCTTCCGTTTTTCTGTAGTGTCCTGCCAGCATTATCAGTGGGTTTTTTATCCCCCTTACCCTTCTTTCGTTGTTTTTTATTCCCTTCAGGCTGCTGGGTCGCCTTTGGGTTAGTCGACTGCACAGAGTGTACTTTCGACATTTGGGTAGGGGGAGCAGCCAAAGCAGTAGTTTGGCTGGCCGCTGTGTGTTGAATGGATAACTGTTGCAACTGTTTTGTCAATTTCTCAACGGGCTTGGTTTGTGATGAACCAACAATACCATCGGCATGTGGTTCATCTCTCTGTCTAGTTTTATCCAGTATTGAACGTGGCGCATCTGGCAAGATGTTGTATAATAAACCAGACTGAGAATAAATGAGCTCAAACTGTTGAGCCCTCATGATGGCATCTTCTTCAGAGAAAACTCCAGACGTTGTGACGTCTTTGGATAGCTGGGGGACCAAAGAATTAAGGAACCACTCTAGCAGGAATGCTGGTGGGACTGGTACTTTGATTAGACTCTTACAGCGTCTCCACTCTCGGATATGATCAGAGATATGGTCTGCTGTTGTCTGTTCGAAATTGGCGAGTAGCTCTGTGCCCGCGTCGTATCTCACAGGTAACTGGAAATGGTTAAGAAAGGCCATCGCCAGTTTGCCAAAAGAAGAGTATCTTGAGCGATCGAGCTCGATGTACCATTTCGCGGCACTCCCAATAAGAGTGCATTGAAACAATCACAACTGTACGGAGTCATATTTCAATGAGTTAGATGAACACCAAAGATGGAAGGTAGTCACATGATCACTTGGATCTTCATTAGGCTTGGCCTCAAACTTTGGAATGTCCGAAGGAAACTTCATTGGCATAGGAGGCCAACGTGGATCGTGAAAAATAGGATCATTTAACAACCTTGTCAAATCTAGCAAGTGTAAAGTTGCCAGGAATGGTAGTTTGGGTTGCTGCTAATAACCTGGGAAAAAGGGTCCTGGAGTTTGACTGGCACTAGGTTGCCAGGAAAAGTTTGGCTGCTGGCTTGGATTCTGGTAGAAACCATGGCCCTGACCAGCGTAAGGATTTTGCATCTATGGAGACATCATCGACTGATTTCCCATAAAGGGCATAGGGTGTTGGGCATGCATCGTGTTCGAAGGAATTTGGGAAGGATTACCCCATGTCGGTCCTGATGGGAGAGGCATAGTAGTCTATCCATGGTTCCATTGACTGTGGAAAGAATTACCCCAAAATGACATTCTAGAGGAGGGAACAGATCCTTGTCCTGAGTTCCAAGGTCCTGCTATATGTGCCCCCTGTGCAGGAATAGTACCCTGCGCCGGAGTAGACTGTCCAAAAATGGGATTGCCCCCAGATGGGAAAGTGGTGGATGAGAAAGTGTTGTTACCAAATGTCCCGTTCCAAACAAATGGTGATGAACCTACTGACATACTGTGTGTAGGTGTTCCTTGACTCCCTGCTCCAAATAAACTAGTGTGTGTAGGCTGCCCGGTAGACTGCTGATGCGGACCACCAAGCGAAGGGGATGAAGGAGGGATATGACCTCTGGTGTAAGGAAAAGCATTAAAAGGGATAAGAGTGCCCCCAATTTGACCTTGCAGAGGAGCGTTGGAGCTCCCTACCCCCAGACCCAAAGTCTGTAAAGTGGAGTAAGTGAGTGCAGGACTTGTACTCGAACTAGGCATACCGTATGAGAACGGAGGGCTTGTCGCACTAGGTGTGAAGGGGGTTGTGGCCCCCACCATAGATGGGTTCGGTCTATTGTGCGATGTAGTTGCATCCGAGACCATGGTGGCTCGGACTGATGACGGTAAGTTAAGAGATGATTCTCTTGTGTTAGCAACTATGGTGGGAATGGAAAAATTCCCAGAAGAAGTAACAACATTTGTTTCCATAGTTATGTGAGGCACTTTCTGGCATTCATGAAATTGGATTGGTGCAGTAAATGATGCCCAGATATCAATGGTTGGGGTTTCAACCGAGCCAATATTGGTGGTTGATTCCTTCGGGAGTTTTTCGGGCAAAAAGGTTTGTAACTCGGTCGCTTCGAAATACCCTTGTTGGTCTAGCTTCCACCTTAATGGTGGCGGGGGTGGCTCCAATGTAACCGGCGGTAGGCCCAGAAGCCTTCGTGACTGGTGGAGCTCGGGATCCTCCACTGTGTGAGAAGATCCAAGACACGCTAAGGTATTCTACATGTTCAAAAGTAACACACACTAAAAAGAAGCCCCTAAGAGATAAGACAAGCAATCACTAAACTAGTTGGAAGAATAGTTACAACAACCAACACTAGAGAAACTTACTGGTACAAGTGCAGCTCGAACAGGGAAGCACCCTCTGGGTATACTCTACAAAGAATGGCCTGATGTCTATCCTAGGTACCACAGTATACCCCCGCAATCACCTGTGTATGTCCCTAAAAAATATTGGCAACTAGGTTGCCAGCACGCGAACAGTCACCAGGCAGGTACAGTTGAAAGTCGGGTAGACCACAATGAGCAGGGTATCAAGCCCGAAACCTGTCAAGGGTATCGAGAGAAAATGGTCCAGAAGAAAACTGAGGACCTTGAATGGATTCAAGACCCACGAAGCCCCATGGCAAATGCAAACGACGGAATCCCAAAACAAGCCCTCGATATGTGTTCTCCACTACGATTGGTCTGGCTTTGGAGGGGTTATCTCCGCTAGCTTTCTGCACACGACCTCATGTTTATCCCCTGTGTTAGAGGGGGGTCCTGGATAACTTCCATGAAACTGGACTTAGACATTCCCTACCTCAGACTCTAATGTTTGGTTTTGAGTGGCCTTGAAGAGTTTCCTCTCCAACCTAATTCAAGGCCCTAATCCTGAACTAGTTTGTGAACCCTACAAACATAAAAGTCTAGTAGATTTTAAGATTAGTGTTGCTTTTAAGGATTTTTCTTACGTCAAGGGGTATGAAGGTGAAACTGATGGTGTGTAAAGACGAAAGCAAAAATGAATGAAAAAAGCTGGAAACAAAAGACTTTTACTCAATGCAAAATTTCAACAACTTTTCACAAAGAAAGATTTCTTTTTCTTTTCAATTTTTCTAAGATTTTATGCAGCAAACATAAAGGAATTTCGCTCGACTACGAGCTACTTATGCTCTAAATGCACTGCAAAAACTTACGAAATAAAAGACTTCTCCCTAGCTAATGACGCAGAAACACACTCTTCAAACAAAGAAGAAAATGAAAAGATATTTTTTTATTTTATTTAAGTGCTAATAAAGCAACAAAGGGAAAATACTGACAAGCACAAAAACAAGAAAGACAAATTCTAGCTTAAAGCGCAGATCGCAAAGAATCAGAGTAAATACACACAATGGAAATAAAGAAAACAAAGACTCTTACGCTTGTCTAAAAACCATAATTTTTTTTTTTTTATATTTTCTGTTCAACTATCAATTGAGAAAAAGTAGGCTAAGAGTAAGATGACCTAACCTACTGATTGTTCAACCCTAGACTCAAACACCTAAGAGACATACTTCTCATCAAAGGAGGGGATGACTGCCCCACCCTGAACAAAAAGTAGCATGTCAAGCACACTACTATCACTAAAACAACACACGTGCAAATGCGTGCTGAACTGAAACAAGAAGCGTGTACACGTGGGCTGACCTTGTACAGGCCGCATGTATGTCTAAATTCTAAGAAAAAAATGAAAACAGGCAGTCCAGACCATGAAGAGGCCTTTGGTATTGATAACCAGGGTCCCTTGAAGGCTTGGATGCTTTTTCTAACAGAAAAGAAAAATAATGCAAGGAATAATAAGGCGAAAAAAGCAATCTGAGATAGGATTATGAACCAACAAGACTTAGACAGGATTCCAGAAAACCCCCTGAGAATGTATAATTCTGACAGGGAAGAGGAGGACTGCCTCTGAAGTTCTCTGAACTCCTACACGCTACTGCTATCTCTACAGCTAGCATTCACACGTGGGCTATAAGAGAATAGGGCATGGGTACACGCGTGCAGGCCTTCTGTAGGCCGCGTGTACCTCTGTGTGTCTCGACAACTACCGTCAAGCAAAAGTCAGGGAAAAATGGTATGAAGAACCAGGCTCCCTGCTAGCTCAGACCTTACAGAAAAAGACAGGCAAAGAATAACAGACAACCTAATCTTTAAACTACCCCAAAAATTTACAGAAATCCAGAAACCCTAAAGAGTATTGTCCCCAGTATGGTCGCCAACTTTGTTGTTGGGAAAAATACCCTGCGGACTAGCAAACTAGGGTCAGACTTTCATGTAGATTTTGACCAAAAATAAATTACTTTTAAACCTACAACCTGAGATTAAAACCCCTCTTTCACAATGAATGCATTAAGAGAACCACCAACCTTAATACTATCGTTTGATGTAGATCCTCTGTTGCATTTTGACCACTTGCTTGCGCTGCTCCTTCCACAGATAACCTGCAATCAAGACCAATACCAACTATGCATGCATGCTACTTTTCTACCTGAGGGTTAGAAATCAAACATAAATTACCCAAACCATAGATAACTCATGCATTGGGACAAGAAAAGTATTCTTTTTATTAATGAAAATGAATCAACTTACAGTCAAAGTCGAGACCGGCCACCGCTCCTTGAACCTAATCTTGGGCTCCTTTTCTTCTGTCCTCCAACTACTTTGCATTAAATCTCCTTTGGCATGAGGAAAGGCTAAAGGGTTGGGACAATGGATTACGTAAATGGGTAGAGTTTCTTCGCTATATTTTTTCCTCCTCCAAATGGTACCCCTACCCCTTCTTTTATAGGCTAGAAGGAGCTAGGGTTTTGGACGAACCCTCGGCCATGCATGGCCGGGAGTTTCAATTAACTGACCCATAGATTTTTGTCCTGTCGACAACTTTCCTTTTTTTCGTGATTATGAAGGTACACGCAGGCTGTAGTGGGCCTGCTAGCATGTACTTTGTAGATACACGTGGGCTGTAGTGGGCCAGCTGGCATGTACTTTTAAAAATGGAATTTTTAGAAGAGTTGTTCAGTAGTGTTTGGAAAATAAGGGATATGAGTTGGCCTGATGCCAGGTAAGCATGTGTGGCGCAATTTAGGGTTATAACAGTCCCATCACTCTGCTCACACAGGATGCCACATGACGGAATACTAGCGATTGATACATGGCCCATTCAGATGGGTGACACTTGTCACGTTCCATAGATAATTTCAAACTTCTATGGGTTCAAAGCCCACTGGAACATGGCACACATCCCATGTGTCGATGTCACCTCCAGGTGATGTCATCATGACTCACCACTTCGACTCTTCGAGAGATTTTTCCCTTCACTACTGTGTTTGACCTTTCGACGTTGGTTAATCCAACGGTCAAGCTCTCCTCTCCAAATCTACGGTGTAGATCCACTTTGGAGCTTCGGGTTTCGACCCTTATCTTATTTCTGGCATCAGACTTCACTAAAGTCGTGAAGTCCGAAGGGCCTCCAATTTAACTCCTCTGCACCTTCCCCAGATCTGACGGTCATAAGGGATTTCCCTTCCTTCTGAAAAGATCCTACGGCACAGAAAAAAATATGTTACTCTGTGGATTTCCAAGGGAATTCATGGCTAACTACCTTGCAACACTACCAGATCTGATGGTCATGAAGGATTCTCCTTCTCCCAACAGATCCTACGGCTCCAACACCCCAAGTGTTGAGTGCCCTCTCTCTCTATGGTCAAATACCATGCCGACTGCGGTTTTATTCTACCACTACTTCTCCTGAGTTTTGTGACGCGACGAAGGTAGCCTCTTGGCACTCCAAAACATTATAAGGTATGAAATGAGTCCTTCCAGACCCAGTTTCTGCCTGAAACCTCGGTCCAATGACCCCTTATCCAACCCATCCAGGCTCAGTGCTGAAACTGAGGCTTCGAACTTGAATTTTTTCCATCTTGACAACAATTATTTTCCAAAATCTCACTTCAACCATCACTAACATGGCCCATCCAGGCTCAGTGCTAAAACCTTGAGCTCTGATACCAATTTGTAACGTCCCCAGCCATCAACCCAACTGTCGGGCAACGCTACTACGCATAAACATTCTCATACTTATATAATATTCTTATAAAGATTATGCATTAAATCAAATTAAGACATTTGACATGGATTTAACCAACAATATAGAGTAATCAAAGTATTACTACTGTCATACATAATTAAACAAAATTAACATCAATTCATACTTGCAACGGAATACATGATAACATTTCAAGACACATACATGCATCACATATAAATCAAGTACAAAATTAATACTTATCTCTTAAACTGGCGTAACACCACCAATTATGTCCAGACCTTCCACGAACCTCCAAGCCATAGACCATGCTACTCATCACGCTCAATAGTGGGTCACCCCCAAGCTGGGACTAAGCTCCACCTAGGGTAAGTGAATCCTAGACTAGATTGAGGTTACAAGAACACTACATAGTGCAACCGAAAGGATTCGCTCTAGGAGCCTTCTTACGCCCACTACTCACAGAATCTCATTCCCCATATGCTTGTTCCACTCGAGAGTATACACCTTCACAAGCATAGTCCATCGGTGCTTCACCTCCCTCTCTGGGTCTCGGCAACAGGCTGGATCAAGAATTCTCAGAGCTCCGTAGCTGGTGTTGGACTCTCTTTGGGAGAAAACCACTTCCCAACAGACTCTCTCAACTGGAGAGAGCTTCTCACAGGTCTGGCAACCTGCCTCCTCAACCACGGGCCTGAAAACCCACTTCTTCAGCACACTCCTCGACTCAGCTCTAGCCAGGTGAGGACAATAGCAACGGTTCAACACTCATTCACACAGGGATGACAGTAGCAACAACAAATGGGCATGGCACCACAGGAGGCAACAACCCACACTGAAACATGACACATCTAAAGCGATTACTCAGGTGTCAGGTTCCTCAGAAGACACAGAACAACTCATGGAGTACCGATTTCAGGATGCATGACTATGCAAAGGTCAAACAGGTTAGACGACGAATCAGTCCACGAGCTTTTCCCACTGGTTTTCAAGGTGCGCGACCAGAGAACAAAATGCAAAGGTCGATTCTCCTGGTTTTGGGTTCCGACTGTGGATAGAAGAATAAATAGGAGGAATTGCTAACTCAGACGGAGGATGGTAGAATGAATCACGGGTTACTCATTCTAGGGTCCCTGGTGGATGTCCCCGTTCACGGTTAGACAGTGGATGGAGAATTTCTAGACTCCACATAACCAAACCCCAACACGGCTCAACTTGTCAGCTTTTAATGCATGCGCCCAGGTCGACACTTTTCTTCTTGGAGCTACATGCACTACACTTGCATTCGTTCCCCTTTCCCAGGAACTTAGGACAACACTTGGTCAATTGACCACCTTAGCCTTTTAGGAAATAATAATAAATAATTATCCCCTTTATAGGTAAGCCCCCTAGCTTAGCCCCTAGGCCCACACACTTAGCCTCCTCCCTTACCTAACCTTGTGGAAGCTTAGTCCCCCATCACTCTTTCTTCATGGTTGGTCTGCACGCGATGCTTATATATTATATTAAGGATCTGCATAATTACATATACAAAAATCAAGCTCCTGGCCTTAACACTTAGACTTTCCGTCCTAGTAAACACATAATCCCTCCAGCTTATCAATACTCAGCTCACTAGCCTACAAAACATGATTACAATTCATAAACATGATTACCATTCATAATATCACTGGGGCACTACCGGGGGATATTACAACACCAAAAGACTCCTCCCTTGTAATTAAGTGTCATGGGGTTAAATTGGTTTTTCCCATGTGGATTTGGTGATGTTTAATGCTTGTCAAAGTCAAATTGAGTTAGTTGAGCTATTGGTTGGTTTTTTATTGTGAAAGAAACAAAGGCCTTCATGTATTTATCCATGTTTGCATAAGGGTGAGACCAATAAAAGTTTTTCTATAAAACTACAAGAACCTTATGTATCTCAAATTGACCTCTTGAATTGGGATAAGGTATTCCTAGATTAGATTTTTGCATTTTCCCTTTCCAGTACACACAAATTTACATGGAAATACAAGTTGTTGTGCAACTAGAAATTTCCACTAGAATTTACATTTTCTTGCATGCACAACATAGTGCTTTTTTGTTTCAGACATTGATTCTTGTCCCATCTTTCAATGCTAGTACAAAATACATATCTATCTTATTTATAAACTTCTCAACATGGTTGAGTTGTATGATTCGAGAATATGTGTATTAGTTTTTGATTTATTGCACAAGTAGCGTAATGATCTTTCCTTGCAAAATTCAAACTATACTTCCCGCTTAATTTTGTTCTTACATGGAAAATCTCTTCATGATCTCTACATTTTTCTCCCATTTGGTGTTTTGGCATTCTGCTCTTCTAGCAATATCTAGAGACAGGAAGGTAACTGTTTGCCTCAAAACCTTATTTCCTTATGGACCATATTGATACGCACTTGCTTCTCAATATTTGTAGGTTCACTATATGTCAAATATGTGTTTAAACTTATGCATCTTTCCTCCAATGAACATAAATCTGTATTAGGGGTCTCAACTTTGTAGTGTTGAGATTTTGGAGTTTAAAACACAATTCAACTGTAGTGATTCTGAAGTTAGGAAGAAATGTGAACATTGAGAAACAACATAAGTAGAACTTGGAACCCTGTAGAATTAAATTTATGAATTTAATTTATGTTATAGGAATTTAAGTTCCTCCTGTAGTCTCTTAAGTTGGGTAGACTATCAAATACCTTATGTGAAGTACAATACTGTATTTAGTTTCTCTACTTGCAAAAAAAGGAATGACTCCCCTTAAAAATGTAGCATGCATTGATAATCAAGGATTATAATGGGTTGTATTGAATGACCTTGTAAAGAGAATAGTATCTCAATCTTGGTAGTGAGAAGTATGATCAATCTGTTATGTATTACCTTCAAATTCATTACATTTTAGGTTGGAAACTTTTCAATTCATTCAAGAAAAAGAAAATCCATGCGGACTGTTAGTTTTTTTAGAATTCTGTCTTATTTGATTTCTTTAGGATCCATAAGTTTTGGCATTATTGCAGGGAGGAAGTGCATAACGACTTTACAAATCTCTACACTCACAGTTATTAAAATCAATTTGCATAGAACTTGGTAATTACAAACTGCAGAGGAAGTTGGTATGTAGATATGGTAATTATAGTGTGCATATTTCACTGCCCATAACATGATATTTCTTCCTGTGTCAGATTTTCATATTGCCAAAGGACACATTGCTATTTCTTGCTCATGACTACAAGGGCCAGACAACTAGATGATGAATTTCTATGAAGGAAAGTGTACCAAAAAAATCATCCTTTTGAGGTCCCATATTTGACCTCCAGCATTTTGCTTTGCTTTTTGGCATGTATTGTCCCTTCTTCTCTTTGTTGGATTTTTTTGTAGGACTTTTCTATGTTTC